>JANHFX010000436.1:61302-96796 GCA_027560015.1 Chloroceryle amazona | reverse complement strand
AGGTGGCGCTGGGGGCGGGCGGATGGCGCCGGCGCGGGGCGGGCCGGCCGGGGCTCGGCGGCCTTGCGGGAGGAGCCCGCGGGCGGGAGCTGCTGCCTCGCACGGGGCTGCGCGGCGAGGGCAGGGTCTGGAACGAGAGAGAAACTCTCTCGGAGGAGAGGGAGGGGGAAAAAGAAAGGAAAAGAAAAAAAAGTGGAGGAAAATGAGAGAAAAAAAAAAAAAGGACCATATGTGTGCTCTTCATTTATTCAGAGCCACGCAATCTGCCAATCATCCTTTACATCACTTGGCGCCTCGGGAAAAGCTGCTCAGAACCAATCTTTGTTACGCCAGAGAACCAGGCTTATGCCTTTGTGCCACTTGGAGAAAGCATGAAGCATTATTTCTTTTTCCCCGTTCTGAAACTCAGCGTGCATAAATCAATTAGGAGAAGGTCTGAAGCCTCTGACCCTTGCAGATCCAGACCAATCTAAGAGAACCCCCCCACTTCCTCACGCTCCCGCTTATAAATAAATTCAAATAAAAGAAAATCAAGAAGAGGGAAATGAATGAAGCCTGAGATGATACCCAGGAACTGGAGAAGGGTTTGGGTTCTATTGTCTCAACTGTCTGGTTGTGCAGTCTGGCTGTAGAGATGCTGTGTGTCTTAACACGCTTTGAGCAAATTCAGAACAGAGAAACAATTATTATTTTAACTGAGGAAAGCTTGGCTTTCACAGAAATTGCATCAGCAGCTGCAGCAGTAGACAGGGATGCAAGATCTTCCTTCCCACCCTCCCAGAAGAGACCAAGAGCCCTGTGGCAGGGGATGCTGGTGGGCACTAGGAATTCCAGCAAGATCCCCACCTTGGGAGGGCACCATCACAGTGAACCATGAACACCAGTCATGGGGCTGGGGGGAGGTTCTTAAAGGATGATAGAGACTCATACAAAGACAACAACTCACAACACCATTGGAAGAAGGAGATGCATTGATTCTTCAAAATCCAAGAGCTATGCTACATATTTTTGATTATCTTATATGGACATTTTATAAGTTAGGTTATTTTAAAAATACTATTGCTTATAATTGGGTGGGGTGTATTTTCATGCAGTTACTCAAGTAATGAGATTCATAGCTACTCTTATGCTATCCACCTTTCATGCTTCAGTGATCTTTATTCTCCAGTTCAATACATATTGAGCTGGGACAGCTGTCTTTCAGTTTGGTTTGCCTAAAAACCACACTAGCCCTTATCTCCAGATTATCTAATCTTGGGATAAAATGTAGGTCTTGTTTAATTAGCTGTGATACAAGATTTTCTCCTTGCATACCTCTGAGACCCCCCAACCTGGCACCTTTGCTAACAGGCATCTGTGTGACACTTTGCACTCCCTCCAGGTCCAATCGATTGCTGTCTTCTCTTTCCATGTAGAAAGAGTTTGTGGAGGTATAAAACCAGGAATGGACCTTCAGGACCTTTCCCCTGGCCCAGCCCAGGATTGCATCCTAAAACTGCTCAGCAGGAAACTGTGTTTCTTGGGCCTCTTTGACAAGCCCCTTTCCAGAGGAAGGAATTTCCTCGTTGAGGGACAATTCTTTCTGCCATGTGTGTCTTGTGGATTTGTGTTTTGTGAAGCTCGCCTGTCAGTGGGCTCATGATGAGGGAAGGTTAGGCCAGAATTTATCCTGTGGTACTTTGCAGACAGGTCCATAATAAACTCTATTTATTAAGTCTTTTATAGATCTTTCCAGCTTATAGTTTTTGAAATGACAGGTTTTCATTGAGCAGCTATTGTAGGAAACTGATTTGAAAAATACATTTGACTAGATTCAGAGTCACATGTATAATCCAGGAGTCATTGAGGGTAGCCCAGAAAGTTTATTGGACTGTGGAAAAACTATCCTGCACTTGAGTCTTAGCATCATTCTCTTTTTAAGGCTATTGGGGATGGGGAGTGCTAGAGGGAAAGCGATTACTTTGAAATGCTGGATATCCTTAAAATCAATAGCCTTTGCTATCCACGGGTTACTTAGAGAATCAGAGTTGGTCAATAAGTTTTGCATGTATGCTTCTAAAAGTCGCTGGTTTGTTTTTTTCTTCTTGTCCAGAGTATCTATCTTCTGCCCTTGATGGGAATAGACTGTACAGGAGGCTCTGACCCAACAGCCAAAATATGGGCTCATGTGTTTTTGTAAGGTTGGTTATACATCTGTTTTGAGTAAAATTGTTGCAGGAATGGAATTTGACCTATACTGGTAGGCTCTTTGTGTGATTTGTTTGGGCTGCGCTTATTGTTTGGTTTTGTTTATGTTCATCTGTGTAAATTCTAAAAGGGAAAGTCACCTGCATTAGTGTGCTTCTCTGCTCTTCTGTCTGCTGGATGAAATCTGAAAATGAGAGAGGGGAAAAAAACCTCTATTTGATCACGGCCGTGAAGGAGACAAAAGCGCTCCAATTCCGGGTGTGGAAAGTTTTTATTATTCCTTGTAGTGATGGGCTGGTCTCCAAAAACCTGTGAAGTGTTCACTTTGAATAAACAATCAAAGATCTGGATGTTTATCTGAGACTTTTCTTATAGCCCTTTGGGGTGGAAATGGGTTTGGGAGGCTTGGGAGAATGAGCTCTTTGTACTCTTTGCATTTGGTGTGGTCAGGAGTACCACAAGCTTAGCCTTTCTTCCAGTCATTTGGCATTTCAGCTTCCTTCTCTGGGCCCACATCAAGGTGTGTGATACTGGAACAAAAGAAAGGGTCTTAAAGGGACACTGAGGAGACAAACTAGAAACCTGTATTAATTTTCTGTCTCTGCTTTCCTTAAATCACAAGGAGATCTTCAAACTCATGTTAATGGAAAGACTCTTCATGCACAAGTGGATTTTTCCTATCTTGGAATAAGTGGGCAGTCACTCTGGCACAGGGAACAAGCTGGCCAGGTCAGGACGTCAGTGCTAGATGCATCCTAGATTTTAATATATTTCTTTTTTCCTGTTTGTGTAATGTGGCTACTTTGCAACTTACTCAGTTCTATCTTTAGTGCTATCTTTAAAGATAAAGCAGGTTTTGACTCTTCAAAAAAATGCATTGAGCTATCTGTTTCAAGCTGGGATATTTGGGAAGATACTTGGTTTACCCCCGACGGTTTGCTGCCTCCTGCTGCTGTTTGCTCATTTTAAACTAAAATAAAAACCGTGTCCAAAAATCCCTAAAATCCCGCCACTTCCTCATGGGTTGGATCATCTAAGCTGCAGAACATTTTAGAAGGATCTTTACACCATCTGACTTTTGGTTTGACTACTCAAAAGTAGTGCTGCTGCTCTGAATCCCTGAGCTCCAGCTCTGATTCAAGAGGTGCTTGATTCCCAGAGCTTGTCTGGCTGGCTGTGAAAAGCTGGGTGATGGAAATAGTCCATCACTCATAGGTGGAAAGCACCTTCCAGGTCTAGAGGAAGGACTGTTGACTAAGGGACTACTGAAGGGTTGTGGAGCTGCTTAAGCAGGGTGAGTACCTCACGGGGCAGGTCAGAAGTCCTTAGCAGAAAGCTTTGGAGGAATTCTGTAACTGCCCCCTGTGCATACAAGCCTCTCTGAATTGCCCCATTACAGCAGTCAGTGCCAGCATAGATATTTTTCCCATGAAGGGCAGCTTCTGGCTATTAAGGGATGGTCCATAATTTAAATTTTCAACAGTGAACACCAGTCTACCACTCCAGGCCAGAGTACAGCCAGCCTGTTTCAAATCAGTCTGCAATATCAGTGAAAATCTATTTGGCACTTGTTCATTGCTCTTTTTAAGCCAAAGGAGACTATTCATTGTTTCCTTTGTTGTCGTCTGTTTGGCTTATGAGGAATGACTGAAGGAAGTTTTTCTCTAATTCAAAACAAACATTCTGCTCACACACTGCGCGCCTGAGCTTCAGCTGCCTGGGGACTGCGCATCTCAGGTGGTCCAGGAGTGGCAGTGATGTCTGGGGTCAAGCAGGAGAAGAAAGAGAGAAATGTCTTCTAGGAAGCCACGGCTGTTGATAGCTTTTCTTCTTTAACCTGTTGTAAACATCTGTCTGAAAATTAGAGCTGCAGTGTGCTATACCGAGGTCATACACTGTTAGATGCTTAACCTTGCGTTCCTCTCTAACGGGTAGAAGAAGATCCATTAACCTAGAGGACATTCACCCCACCTTGGGCAGGATCCTGCTCCATGGTCCTGTGAAGGGAATGATTTTTCTCTGCTGACAACTGACCTAGGGACTGACTGTGCTGTCTGAGGTATTTTGTTAGTGTGTGTGTCACTGTTTTGATTCTGGCCGTGCCCAACAAGAGCTCTGTGACACTGGTGGCACTGGAGGAGAGATTTGTTGCTGTGTGTGATGTTCTCTTGTGCATCTCCACTCAGCTTTCAAGAATCTTATTTTTCATGTGGCTTTTCTCTGCTGAGTCCTCCCTTTGTGCTGTCTGCATGGAAAATGTTACTGTGCAGTTGTGATTGTTGTGGAACCAGTACTCCAGCTAAAGGTAGTAGATTAGATTCTCTTCTGCTGTAATGTTTTAACTCTTACCAGTGGAACTATTCTAGATTTTGGCAATTCAGGGCAAATCAGATCACTAAAAGATACGTACAGTTAAAATTATCAATGGTTCTGGAGTGCTATGTGTGAGAGAGATATCTGAAGGCACCATAAAAGATAATTCTTGAGAAGCAGTCACTGTCGGACCCTCTTGTACTTGGCCTTTGTATCCCCCCTGTGGTATTAGGATACCATAAGTTACTTGTTCTACAACTCCCAGATTAAAGTCTTCTGGTTACGTGGTATAATCAATACGATGACCACTCCTAAACTCCTGAATTGCCTCTTTTTAGAGGAAGGTAAAAAAATGTATAAAAGAAAATCAGTGAAATACAAATTATTTTCATTCTGCAGCATTGAAGTTTTCATTTGCTAGTTTTAAATGTAAACCAAGATTCTAATGATGATTTTTAAAAGCAGTTTATGGATGTTTCATAGAAGAATGGAAAATGAGGCTGAAAAGAAGTAGAATCAATTTTATCTGTATTGTTCCTGACAGATATTTGTTTAATATCCCAAAGAAAACCTCCAACTGGAGATTCCACAATCTCACTAGGCAATCTCTTTTAAGGCTTAAGCGTTCCTACTGTTAAAATGTTTTCACTGTTGTCTAAATCTCACTTGCTGAACCGTAAGGATCTTCTGCTTACCCCACCACAGTGCACGAATAGAATTAGATTCCCCTCATCTTTGCGAAAGTCCGTCTGTCTTTCTCCCTGAAGAGCATAAAATACCTTATTTAAAAATAAATTCTAGGCACTTGATGAGCATGTTCTGGTTGAATACATTTGCTACAAGAACTGCTGTGCATTTGCTTCAGTGATATTATTCCAAATTCTTTGGTTTTTCTTGGCTGCCCCCCCCCCCCCCCCTTATTTTTGGTGCTGCATTTTTCACTCCGTGTGCAAACCAATCCACAGTTGGTTTCTGCAGTGATTTTGCTCACAGTTCCAGTCTAAACTGCCATAATACCATATTCCCAGGACATCAATAAATCTGATGTATTTTGACTATTTATCTTGCAGGCAATAAATATCTGTTTACAAAGTGTGTTCCGTGAATTCACTCAAATTACATTTGGGCTGCTGCAAGCCTGGAAAAAAAAAAGAGGTGCTAAAGGTTTGCTGCGGGAGAACATTGCATTTAACTTCAGGGGAGAACTAAACTTGTGAGTCTGTCATCAAAGGTGAAACAGCAAAGCCCTATTTCTTGCTAACGTTAAAGCATTTATTCTTATTTAGCTGTCATTTTTATTACAGGCATTCAGCCTGATGCTCATGACAAAAAAGTTCAGACATGCTTCAAAATGAATTTGTTGCATACCTGGTGTAGAAAACTGTACTTTATGGATGGTAGCTAGAGGTGGCTTGTAGTTTACTGCTGATTATAAATTATTTAAATACATATAATTGATATTCAGAGCTCAGAGTGTCAATTTTTATTGGAACATACTCCTGGCTCTGGTTTATTTGTGGTTATAGGTGTGTAGACAAGCCCAGGCATGTGGCACTTAGTATCTTGGTGGGCCCAAAAGCTCTTCATTTACTCTTGACCTGTTGAACTGCTATTTATGCGAGTATTTCGAGAAGAAATATGAGGTCATAATTGGGAATACACTTTTGTGAAGATGGCAACAAGTTCTTAGTGCCTGATAATGTAGCATTTCCTCTAAGGAAAAGGGTAGCTCTTTAATTCAGGTAAATAGGGCTTCCTCAAGTGAATGACACATGTATATAAGGTGACAAATTTCTGAAGTCTCAGCATAAATTCCCCCCTCTTTTGCATTCATCCACAGTAGCAAAGATCATTCCTATTCCCAGGGATTCCTAAACCTCTCTCTGCCAACTGTCAGGCCTGTGATGCTCATCTACTTGGCTCAGATAACTCTTAAACCAGACTTTGAGCACCCTGTGGCACTTTATGTCAAACTTTGAATTTATAGGCAAGATCACTGGGATCAAGGTGGGAAGATGTGCTTTAGCTGCTGTTCAAAGTGCCTCTGTTAGCTCAGAAATAAGAGTTGGTATTTGCTAAAGTGAATGGTGTGTGATCAAAGACTGTGTAATGTTGAGGTTATAGAAATGTGTATTTAATATTTAAATCAACATTCCTTCTGTTTAAACACGAAACCTGAACTTCAAGCAGAAACTAAAGCAAAACTCTGAGGAGGTGCTGAACAGTTCTTGCGGTGTGGTGCATGGTCCAGCTTGTGAGCTTCTCTTCTGAGGGTACGGGAATGGCTGTTTGGGCAGCACGTGGTACCCCAACAGGCAAATGCTGCCTGCTCTGCTCTGTCACCGGGGAGTGTTGTGAATGTTTGTACAAAACAGGGGTCTGGACAAACAATACTGGAGCAAATTATTATAACCTCTACACTCACTTAAGTGCTCAAACTGAAAAAGCAACTGCTATGTTTGTTACTGGAGCTCTGGCATTGACTTTGGGAATTTTAGTGCTTAACTACATCTAAACTGTGTAGGATGTAAATTAGTCCACTCTGCGTGTTCCAGGTTCTACCACAATTATAGAATCCTGTTACTTCAGAAGTTCTAATGTAATAGCAATAAAAAGTAATTGATACCATAAGGATATTTGCTAAATAAATAAAATATAGAACATCTGTGAAGATAACATTTTGGCCACATATATACTCAAAAATTAATTGTAACTGTTAGGGAAAATGGACATATGCTGAGAGCTGTTCTGAGCCCTGTGATGAGTGAGGTTCAAAACCTGGCTAGTGAGCCCTGGGATTTCCCAGTCAGACTCTCTGAAATCACAGGTCCCACAATATCTTCCTGGGCATGTTTTTAGAACTAGTAAATGAACTTTTCTTAACAATTGCTTCAAGTATTCAGAGATGAGGTTTTGGCCTCTTATCCCCAACATCAGACCTTCCTACTTTGCAAGGGCCAGGTGCCTTCCCATGAGATGCAGATGTGACCAGGTAGAGATTCTCACTCATACCATAGTGGATTTTGTTTTTCTGAGCAAGAGGAAGAAGAGTGAAAGTAATACAGAATTTGAACAGCCTCATGTTATGTGGGTGAAGGAGAAATAAGCCAGTGTGTGAGGGTCTCTGTGCACTGCCTCTGTTTGGGGGCCTTTCACTGAGGACATATTCAGGAAAAACTGCCTCATAAAACTCTTAGGCAAATCATAGCTATAAATCATAGGCAGCAAAACAATTTCCCCCAAGCCAATGGCAAATCGTTGCTATATCTTGAGCGTAAATTACTAACAATCAGCAACACACCTAGGAAATGGAGCAAGTCTACAGTATATTTACGATTTATCAGAGGTGAATATACTTTTGACAGAATTTAAGATCTCCAGAAAAGCATAAAGAAATACGTTTGTTCCTCAGGTTGTACTTGCCTCCCTTTCCTGGGGACCTTACAGCTGGTGCAGAAGCTGCTCAGTGCTACCTTTTTTATTGCCCATTCCCAAGTCTGAGGTAGTTTTGGGGGTTGGGTTTCTTTCTTTCATCAAGGGACATAATCTGTTAGACAAGATAATTCAGTGCGTATGGGCTACATTCTGATCTTATTTACAGAGTCCACAGTAAATCTGAACTCACTCCAGTGACTGCGAGGGAGTCATTCTAGATTTATGTTATTATAAATGGGACCAGAATTTGACTTGTATAAATGAATACTAAAGAGGGAAAAGAACTGCTCGTGTTCACACTCCTAGCCCCTGGCAAAGGCTAACTCAGCTTCCTTAGCCGCCTTCATTGAGCAGGGAGAGGTTCAGTCACCACTGGTCTTTGAACCTGGTTTTACGGCTTTCAGAGAACCACTCATAATTATTAATTAATAGTAGTATTAACGAGAAATGCTGGATGTGTTACTGCCAAAGAAAGTCTAAAGTCATTCTGATTATAACTGTTTGGTTTTGCTGTCACCTTTGGTAAAACTAAGGATGCCTTCTGTGCTTCAGACACCTTTTTTCCTTCTTAAATGACACGTGCTTTTCCTGTCAATATTCCCGTGAGAGGCATTACCACCCAGGTGATGCGGGTGCACCTTAGTATGCAAAAAGCCTCTACTTTTTGACAGTAGTGATGTGCCATATATGCTGCTCAAGGTTTCATATCACTCTCTGGCCTTGCTATCTTCAAAAGAGTCCTGATGACACTCGGATGTGAAGCTTCCTCTGGGGCTGTCCAGTGGCCAGCTATGCAACACTGAAGAGTGCTGACTCGTTTCAGAGTTAATGTTACATCTTCCCCATAGAGAGCTGTATTTTTTCTTGCTCTCCACTAGCAGGGGAATGCTGAGAGGAGGAGTTTAACATGCAGTTTTGGTAAATGTTTTTCTGAAAAGTAAATTTCTTTTAGACTGGTAAATCAGTGTCCACAACCACTCAAGTATGACCAGCAATTGATTCATTCTGAAGACTGTGGATTGTGGTTGAAGATGATTCGTGTTCTCCATCAACTCTGATACATTTCTTCAAGGCTCTGTAGTTAGCAGGGCCACGTACATGGACCTTACAAGCATTTTTCTACCTTCTTTTCTGTCAGGTACTGATAATCAAGGATGAAAGGTGATGATTCCAGATGACAGTTTGAATTTCCAACTTTTGGAAGGAAATTAAATGCAAGACAGCCTCTCTTACTTGCCCCTGCCTAGTTTCCACCCCCCATTTTAGATGGCTTACTTGGTTTTCCTTGGCTTTTTTGGGTTGTTTTTTGTTTGTTTGGTTGGGGTTTTTTGTTTGGTTGGTTTTGGTTTTGTTTTCTTTTTTTTTTTGGTATTATTTGGAGTTGCTAGTGGGGTTAATTCCTTGGTTGTTCTGTCAAATGCTAGGTTCTACTACAGATATTTGTGTATATATGAACAACTGTTTTTTAATAACCTGCCAAGAAGCTATAATCTTCCATTGCAATCCCCCGGGATTTAATTAGAATGGTTTTCCACAGCCTGACATGTTTATGGGGCATAGGTAAAGAGACAGTTCATAAAGCTGTCAATTTTCTGAGAAATTAAAGAAAAATTGGGCTGCTTAGTGCCTTGGCAATTCCATGCTGCTGATAGTAGCATTGCAAACAATGAAATCAAAGGCAATGTAACAAGATACTGATGCATTAGAGATGGGGAGGGTTTAAAATTATATACAAAGGCATTTGTCAATTTGAATTTGAATGCATAAGAGGGGTGATATGGAAAACAGACTATGAACTCCAATAGCTGCACATTGAACTGCTCAGGTTTAAGCAGTGCAAAGCTGAACAATAGCCTCTTCATGGCTCCAACAGTAGCTCCAACTCCTCTCCTAGGGCAAGTGGGAGGGGATGAAAGCTGTGAAAGGGAATAAGGCTGGACTGTGAAAACTCTTGCTACTGGTTTCTGTCTTCCTTGCTGACTGGAGTCTCAGGATGCTTGGTCATATAATGAAGGGGTACAAGTCATTGTTAGAGGTACAGTTCACAGTATTTCCTTGTGGCTGATACAGTGCAGGTCTCTTTGAGACTGTTGCACGTTGATGGATTAAAACAATCCAACTGCCAAACTGTCCGTTTTTGTTATACTAACTTTTCAGTCGAGCATTTTGTGTGTATCTGAGTTTGGCTACTTTCTTTACTGTAGAATAGCAGGTGTTTCACCTTCTTTAGGGCTCTCATGTATGATTGATTTTAGAGTTGTCAGCCCTGCCCTCATGCAAATCATCTGTAACTTCTCCCTAGAGTTCAATCGCTATTAAGAACAGAGAGCAATGAGAGTCTGGAGGTGGCTTCACCAGCAAGTCGAACTGAAGTGGACGAAGCTCTGCCGTGGGTTTGGCATTTAAACAGAATTTAACAGGGGTGTTCATGCCTGTGTTCAGTATCAAGCCTATACTTCTGTAATGCATTTTACATTAACATTACTGCATTTATAAAATCAGAGGCCTGTATCATCTTTGTCATTCAGTTTGAGTGGCTTTTGTCCAGTTCTGGGAGTTACATTTTTAGGAATAAATAGGGACAGGCTGGGGAGTGTTCAAGAGAAGATAAATACCACAAATAGGAAAAGTTCATTATGCTCACCGAGGAAAATCTGGGGGGAAAAAAAAATCGTGTTTCTCTAAAGTCATTCTGATTATATCTGTTTGAAGAAAGAAGTTTGCAGAGGCACAAAGCAGTTTTCTGATAGATGAAGGGCTAATCTCCAGAGCCAGTAAAGCCATGCCAGGAGGCAGTCGCTTAATTATCAACAAAAATGACTGACATTAGGACCAACTTTCTAGCTGTAACTAAGTTAATCCCTAGAAAAGCAAGTTCTGGAGTCTTTGCCGGTGGAGACTTTTAAGAAGGTGAGACATTCTTGCTTGTGTTTTCTACCTGCTGCAGCACACAACAGGGAACTGTTCTAGTTCCGATGTTTTGCATTCTGCACTGCTCTGAGACTTGGAGAACTAAGAGGACACATCCCAAACCAATAAACTGTCAGAGCTTCAGTTAATCAAGGGAAAACTGTATCTGGGTGAATAGCAGTGACTGTACTTGTGCTACCACAGATGGGTGTTTCACAGAGAAGGGTGTTTAGGACCTGATAAGGGAAGTATGTTTCCTTTACCCAGACCTTGGGCTGCATGTATGGTGGTCTCTTTATCTCTCATTTTCTTATCATCAGGAATATTTCTGTTCCTTTTCTTTTGCTGCTTTTGTCTTCTCTCTGCTCAGCTTACGTTATAGTCATTACTCCTATAAAATATATTGTAGGAGCCATCAGATACAGAGGTTGTGTGGTATGTCTCTTACAACCATAAAACACCTTAGGGAGAATACTTTTTTGGCCCAAAACATCATATTTTTGCTTCTTGCAAGATTATTTAACTTCTGTCTTTTTCTCATTTCTTCTCAGGTTCCTTACAACACTTACTAGGTTAGTGAGGTGTTTTTTTTCAAGCAACTATAAAATAAAAGTCACCAAGCCATTGGATCTCGGGGTTTTTTATATTCCTACACACACATGATAGAAAAGGGAAAATAAAAGTTTATGAGCAGAGAGACTGAAAAAGAAAGGAGTGGAAGTCAAGGAGAGTCTGTGCTATAGGTCAGCAAAGAACACAGAGATTGAGTGCAGATCAAAGAAAGTTAAAAATTATTTGACAGCATTTGATTTAGAACAGCCATGCTGAGAAGTCTCCTGTAATAATTTATCCTACCTTTCACTCGTAGATTGCTGAGCTGTCTTGAAAGAATTCAGAGACTGTGGAATGCAACCACTCTTTTCATTTATGATTTGAGAAGCAGGGATGCAATGTAATGTGTCAATGTGTGATCAAGATGTCACCCTCTATCAGAACAGCTCTAGATGATTTTCTACAAAAGGCTGTGAACTGAATATTCATGGGGAAGCAGCAGTTTCTCCTCTGCGTTAGGAGGCTGATGGAAGAAAGCTTGGAGTAAAACACCACTGTGTAGAATTGTGCTTCCTCCCGAGATTGTTTCATTCTGTAGATGCTCTCTTCCAGTACAGGTGCTGCTGCTGTGCTGGGGAGATGCAGTAAAAATGGAATGCAAAGGTTAGTGTGATTCACTATCTGATATATCATACATCTTAGAGGTTTGCTTCTCTTCTGAACTGTCTGTTAGAATGGTTATTCCACTGAATTCCATCACGTTCTTCCTCACTTGGACTCCATGATTCACTGCAGAGACAGAATATAAATCCTTAACAAATGCACAGAAGGCAACAAACTAAAATGGTGCTCGTCAAGATTGAACTGTACTATCTCAACTACAAAAATGTTTTAGGGGAATTTTATTAGGATGGCAAAAACTTCTTGCATGGAATTCTCCTGCTGTCAGTCATTCGGGGCTGCCTTGTCATCTGTAGCATCTACTGCAGTGTGTGCAGCATCCCTGCCAGGGCTGCACGCTCTGAATTCACAAGTGAGCACGTACCCTCCAAAGCCATGGGACTGGCTTAAAAAGGAGAACAGTTTATACTTAATGTTGTGCATTTTAACTGATATGTCTGAACTGCTCACTCTCTTACTATACATATGATCCTATCCCACTTACTCTCATGAGGTGACTACTTCACGGATGGGATTCATCTCTTGCTTTAACAAGAAATCTGAAATTATTGGCCAGCCTAACCCAGTCATGGTGGTTTTCACTAAGGCCAGCTGATAAAGATCTTTATTGTGGTAACCAATAATAGCATCTAAGGTATGTGATCCCAGTCATTCTTTGGAGGGAATAGCCATCTTTAATGACGTAAGGCCATGAAAACTGGGATTCGTGTCAGAAAAATGTAGATTCTAAACTTTATATTTTTCATCTAAGCACTCCAGATTCCACTGGGACTGGTCACAGTGTGTTTGTTTAAGCAGAGGTGCAGCTTTTCCGTAGGCTTCTGCAAGCCTGTCTGACCGATCCTCACTTTTCCAGCTTTGAATTAAGGCTTCTTTGATTAAAAAGTTCATATTAAATTTGGCACCCCACTGATTTTTTCCTAGCTTTATGGAGAAGTCTTGTGGTTTTTAATATCAGATGTTCCTACTCTTTCTAACTGAAATCAGAGTATATGCAAAACCTGTATTTCCAAGATTATTACAGTAAAGTCAGAATAAAGTTATCCTCTTGAATGAAATATAGAATGGACCTCACTCCTTGTTATCTCTATTCCTTAGCCTTCTAAAGTTGCTGCAGCTGCAAGTGGAGCTCCCAATATTAGTTGTCTGAGCAGAGATCTGCTGTCCTTTTTGAAGAGTATTTTCCTAACGGAAGGATTTTGATTTAGTAGTGGTATGATTTGTTATTGTTGCATTCATTTTTTTAAACCATGGTTAGCTCAGTGTTCCCAGGCAGTGTTCCTCTATAAAGTTGCCTTCACCAAAGCTCTGGTGGTGATCTAACTAAAGTGATCCACAAGTGGGTTTCCTTGTGTCAGGCATTCCATGCAAAGTCCAGTGGACAGGAAATTCAGCAGTCTGCTCCAGTCACGGGGATGTACTGCCTTCCACAAAATGTTTACTCAATGATCTGGGCACCTTCTAATTCCACCATTGTAGGTTTAAATCTTTTTAGTCATAACCTCTTTCTAATGACATAATTGCTTCAAGCAAGCTACAAATCACCTTAAGGTTGCAGTTCACATTTTGACTTGCACTGTCACAGAGGAGCCTCTGGAGTCTCAGGTCCCGATCCTGCGTGTACTCCTGAAGTCTTGTTTTGGTAGCTTGAGATCAGTGCATCTGGCAGCCCTGAATGCACAAACACAGGCAGCTTCCATCCCACGGTATTCCCCGCGGTGCCCCGCACACCACCTTGCTGCACCGTTCAGCACTTGAGGGGAAGCTGGTGGCTAAGCAAGTCGAGAAATGAGAGAGTCGTTGTTCCCCTAGAAATTGGATCGTATCGCGTAACATCTGCACGGCAGGGTGTGGAGGAAGTGTTCGGTGTAAGCAGTCGCCCTGTCTTTGATGAAGGCCTAGATGTTGAGATAATTGTGTGGTTTTGAAATGCAGCGCTCAGCGAAGTGCAGCGGGGAAGTGTGTTATTTCGGCTGCTGTACATCAGTGGAGCTATCGGGGGCTCGAATGAACGAGATCAATTTTAGACTCGACAGTTGACTGTGGCTGGAATGGTGGTGGCATGTCACCAGCGACAACAGGACACGTGACTCTCGGATGAGGGAAGGATTTTAAGATCTAAAGCTGAAGGTTAGGTGTATTTGTGAAGGGGAATGCAATAAAAGAATACATTTTTTCAGTGCATCAGAGGAAGGGGCTCTAAACACCCTCTCCTGAGGAATTCAGCTGCATATCAGTGAAGGTAAAGTGGATATAAGAAAAATGCCATGTGTATGGAGAGCATTAGGAAAGGTCATATATTTCAAGAAAGAATATTGTTTACAAGGAGTGTTAATAGGTTTCAAGGGAAATGTTAATTTTTTTTTTTCCAGGCTGAAATAGCTACTGTAAGTTTTTAATGGTTAATCATTCATTCTTGAATTTTTATATTAAGCATTTCATATTACTTTATTGACTTAACTTTTATGCTCTTCTTCATTTTGACAGTAAAGAATGACCAGGCAATACTCTTTGAAAATTGGAGACCATTTGCAGCTGCTCTCTGCTGAGGAAAGTGAATAATAGGGTGCCCTCAAGGAATTTCAAAGGTATCACTCAACAGAAACTTTTGTGTCTGAAGAAAACTAGATCATTTTATCATGGTAGGCATACTGATATGTTTGCTTTAATAAAATGCCATATTTCTGCCTTTAATCTCTTGTCAACCAGCTATTAAAACCCCAAAGTGTATGCGTGCAGCACATGTAAACACTTGTGGTTTCAAGTTTACCACACAACATACAAACAAAGCATGTAATTTTTGTTTTGTGAACCATAAACTTACCGAGTAACGGCAGTAAGGTTCTTCTCTCACCCCCCTCAAGCCAACAAATCAATTTAATTCAATAATCTATGCAATTTTTAAAAGGTATTATCTAAATCCTACAGAGTTCTCTGAAGTGGCCAGATGAGGAAATAATGACAAGTGTTTTCCATGTAAATAGTGAGGAGCACCTGAAATAATAGCAGTGTTAGAAGATGATTACTTAGGAGAATTGACATTATGTGCCTCAAGCTCCTGAAATTTTGCACCTGCACTGAACAGTTCCCCTTGTCTTTCAGCGTGGCAATTCCGTGCTGTTAACTCACTCATCATTTCTTGCCTGTTAAGGCAAGGCTTGAATCGGTGCCCGCAGTAACAGAAGCTTGCTTTGAAAGGAAGAGAAGCTTCTGACCCAGCTCTTGTGGTCCTTGCATCATGTTTATTCAGATATTCCTCACTCCCTGAGTGGACGAGGATAGCTTAACAACTTTGGGAATTGTTTCAAGTACTAATAGAAAACTAAAAGATAATATATCCTATATATAACCTGTAAACAGGTTCTGAATAACAGTCACACTGTTTAATAAAGAGATAATAAACCAGTGATGTTAACAGATCATTGCTGCATTATTTCCATCAATCCCTCTGTGCTCAGGTATTTCATAAGATGGTCGAAATGACAGAAGACTGTTGCTAAACCACTGCCCCAAAACTGCAGCCATAAAAAGGCAAACCCATCCATTTGATACTGTCAGCAGTCGTACGACACAGCAGTGTTCCACAGCAATTTGGGAGAAGGGGTGCATAGGAAGGAAGAACAAAGCTTCCCACGCTGTGGCCTGCTGTGGGATAGACCCCACTGCTCGTTGTACGTGAACGAGCTGGGTGGGAAGGTTGTGATTGCACCCAGTCCGATGACAAAGAGCCAGAGCTGCACCAGCCAGCAGCTCCGCTGTCAGCTGCCTGTCTGTACCGGGGCTTCCCTTTCATGCTTACCCTTTTCAGTGCTCCTCTCAACGGAATTGCAGTAAACTTTCCATCTTTTTACTTCGAGGGAAGTTTTCCAGTGCCACTGCTAATTCTCTGCCCTTTCTCTGCTGTGTTTTCTCTGAGATGGAGTTTATCATAACAAAGGTACAGTTAGAAGTAAAGAAACACAATACATATAAATATTTACTGTTTCATTGTTGCTATTACTCCATAAATGGAACCTGGTTTCACTTTTGATTTATGCAGGTGATCAATAACATGATATCTTCATACAGCTGTCCAAATTTTTTTTTCCTTCTATTGTTAGTGTTCTAGGTTTTCTTTTATTTTTCTCTGAATTGGAGTAGCTACTTATCCATGTAAGGCACTAACTTTTTTTTTTTTTTCCTTTCAGAGAAGGTGAATGTTCCTTTTCTGTGTTGAATTTCAAACACACAGTGCCCTAGGTTTGCTGGGTCCTTTTAAATCTCCCGTTAATCTTCTTCAGTTTTGGCTAGCTTGCATCACTTTGCAGTTTTTTTCACTCCACTGTTACCTTACTTTATTGTATATTTTCTCTACTTTGTTGCACCTACATTCTATTTCTTCCTAAACTGAAAACTGGTAACTAATTTTTAAATCATTGGAAGACATTCCTGTAGTCTATTAGTTTGTTTGCTTCTTGAGTTTTATCTGAACTTGTTCTTTAGATATGATTATCCAAATGTCATTTTGTCTTTTTTTTTAATGAATTTTTGGCCCCGCTGAGCAATCCTAACGCACTGAAAATTCATAAGTTTACATCATAGAATTTATGTTTAACTGTCTGTTTTATCGATCTTCCTTGGATTTTTGTGTCAGCCTGTGAACTGAATTATTCTCATATCCAGGATTGCCACTAGCACTTTTTCATTCACATTTCCTATAAAAAATATATTGATAAAATGATTAGTATAAGTTAACCACTGCCCAGTAAGGACTAATACATTATCAAGTGGGTCAATGCTGTTGTTTATACCATGTATAATCATAGCTTGTTACCATGTGAGAACATTCAACTGGTTTCCTTCTTGTTGTCTATGAACAGGCTTCTTATTTTTACCATGTTGTCTGCTAAGTATTTCTTATCTTTTGTAGGGCACTGGTATCCTCTGACCACATTTTTGCTAATAATTTGGTCGACGGTGGTACATTTTTCAACAACTTTTAGTCAATTAAGAGCCTTTGCTTTGATTTAGAGATGGGTGTGTTGACATCTAGGGTCCTTCAAACCCTTCAGCTGAAACATTGTTCTAAACTTTTGGTTAATATTGGCTGCTTCTAATTTCTAATTTTTAAATGATCTGTTTTGTGAAAAGTGTTTCCTGTTGTGACACAATCTTTGTCAACTTTCTCCTGTTGTTGGATTGCAGGTCACCCACTGTTCTGTCACGTGTCTGGAAACCTGGTAGATCTCTTCAGTCCCTGATTCCTGTGGTCTCCAGCATTACATGTTCTTGTCTGAAGCTGCAGGCCTTGTGTGGACAGGGCTCTTATGGGAAGGCTCCCCAGACTGTGGCTGGAAGGTTAGTAGTGTTCTTCAGTTCCCTTCTGTTCTTATTCACTTCCCCCATTGAAGGGTTTTTTTCCTACTAACATGATTGCTGAAAAAGGTTTGTTTATGGTAAAAGAAGGTTCTTCTTATAATGCAGAAATACTTCTAATAAAATTTGAACAGGATGGGTTGGTGATCTCTTATTTTCCTGTGTTACCCCCCAGGTGACCTGCCAGATCTGTGTTCTGGATGAAGCATGCTCGCTGATAGAGGAGGCTCTTGTTTGCTCACATTAAATATGATTCCAAATGTAGTTATTAGGTTTATTTCCCTGATGTGCAGCATGTGTGGATAGGGTTACTGCTTAATATACAAAAGTGAAAAAGGAAGACTGTGGTATACAATTATGAATTAATTAGGAAATTATTATTTTATCACAACTGTACTCTATTACAAACATTATATGTCTCTATTGAATTTATTGCTGACCAATTGCTTTGTGGAGTCTGGATTTAATACTTACAAAATATGGCTGCGAGAAGAAACCACTTTTCTGCAGCTTGTAATGGGATTTTTTGTCAATTTGTTTGAATGTGACAGGAGGTCTGACAGACAACTGATGAACCACAGCAGTTCTCAGAAAAGAGTGCGGGATTCTGCCCTTAAAAACTGACTTTGATGCACATGAACATCATTTTTCAACATCATCAAATATCTCTTGAATTACTTATTCTTTGCTGCACAGTCAGACAACAAGCAGGAAGGCAATAATTAGAATGGAGCTACGACAAAAATTGACCCAGGACACAGTCTTGTTTCATGGGTGTTCTTAGGGTTAGACGTTCTTTTTCAATACTGGTAATGAAAAATAAACTGTTTAAAGCCACCTTGTGTGCATGTGTCTGGTTTGGAGTAGAGCAGCTCACTCCAAATCAGAATGGAAATCTGAAATGCGATTTTTGTGAAGAGCTTTGGCCATGATAACTCCTTTTGCAAAGGATTTTGTGAAGCTTCTCTCACCTCGTGCTGGAGCACATCCAGAGAAGGGCAAGGGAGCTGGGGAAGGGGCTGGAGCACAAGGGTGAAGGCTGGAGCACAAGGAGAAGCAGCTGAGGGCCCTGGGCTTCTTAAGCCTGGAGAGAAGGAGGCTCAGGTGAGATCTTCTGGCTCTGCCAGCTCCTGACAGGAGGCTGGAGCCAGGGGGGTCGGGCTCTGCTCCCAAGGGACAGCACAAGGGAAAATGGCTTCAGGTTGCCCCACGGGAGGTTTAGGTTGGAGATGAGGAACAATTTCTTCCCCTCCGGGGCTGTCCCAGGCTGCCCAGGGCAGGGGTGGAGTCCCCGTGATCCCTGGAGGGATTGAAAAGCTGCAGAGATGTAGTGCTGAGGAACATGGCTTAGTGGTGCCCTGGCAGTGCGGGAGAAGAGTTGGACATGATGATCTTCAAGGTCTCTTCCAACCAAAATGATTCTAAGATTCTCTGAAAAGAGCACATTTTGTAGCCTTTGCTCATTTTGAGCCACCTCAACAGGACAGGCAAAATGTTTGCACCAGTAAATACTCGGTGTAATCTGTAGGATGTGCTGGCAGAACAGGATCAGCTCCTCAGTCTGCCATCATCTTTTCATGCTTATTTAGGCAAACTGCATTTCTGCTTCCTCTGCAGTCCATAAACACTTCAGAGGGAGGATATCTCTCGTAATCTTGATGTGCAGGACAAAGGGCACTGAAGCCCAGATTTTAGCTTTGTTCTCTGGAAATGATTTTCAAAATGGCTTTGTGGCAACTCTATAAACCTGTGTTTCAGTGGCAAGAATCAAAGATAAAAATTAGTGTTGCGGTCTCATTTTAGTCCTGTTTCTGTCCAGGCTTTGCTAACACACACCTGTAGCTGGAAAGCAGGGGTCAGCATAGAACTGGAATGTTTCTGGGAGGTACGCACGCAACTGCAAAAGGAACTTGTTATTTTCCCCAATGTTCAAACTGAAAACTTGAAAGACTCAAACTACTCATGAGGCATCATGGGCATGGTTTTTGCTTGAGGACAAAGCATGTCCTCTTTCTGTTTGAACAGGTAAGATGGTCTTTGTGGTGAAACAAGAGTCCAGGAAGGGACTAAAATCTCAGGTAGCTGGTGCACAAATGTGGAATTAAGGCAGGGTTTGTGCATCTTGGGTGCCAACAATCCCAGTGCCCAAGGGGTAACGAAAGAGCCGTGTGTCCTCTCTAAGCGCACGTCACCATGCCAAGCAGCTCTTTGTTAACACCTTGGTCTTCCTAATCTGCTGAGAACTGTTTTGACAAGATCTGCTGGGAGCTGCTATCGAAGAGTAGAGTTATTTCATTTGGTATTGGTGGCTTCCATGTCAAGTAAACAAGTGCGAAGTCTCATGTAGGTGGAAGCGTTTATCTTAAACACAATACAGCTTTTGAAATCTCAGAAGCCTGGGTAAAAAGGAGGCTTCTATCCAATGTCAGGTATCATTGAATATTCTGATATTAGGTCTGTTCTCTCTTAGATTTAAGAAATCATCAGCAACAACAAAAAGCATACTCTCAGAAAGAAAAATTGTAAGCATGGTGCATGCCCGATGGCTCTGATGGGATCTGCCTCCAATTCTTTTTCACTTGGGCTCTTTCTTTTTGTTTGCAGAGACTGGCAGCATGAGATGACAGCTTTTTCTGATGGCCCTGTTAATAGTTTTCACTAACAAGGAAAGGGGAAGAGAATAATTCTCTGCAATAATATTGACTTCTGCGATCTTGGGTAAGTCACTGGACTATTGTGCGCTCCGCTTCCTCAAGAAGAGAACAATACTATTTCTGTGCCTTGCACAGGTGTTGTGACTGTTAGTGGGAATAAAGGAGATTTTGTTTTTTCATGCGTTGAACCAGCACAGAATGGCTGGTTCTCTTTTTTTTTTAAAAAAAGAAAGAATGTTTCCAATCCATCAGCGTGTTTTCACCCAGCATACACTGAGTTGTCCCATTATGTTTTATAAGTTACCTCCTTGAAAAAAAAAACCTACACTTTTTTTTAAAAAAAATTTAGGTCAATTTTTAAATGAAAGCTGCCCTTCTGGGAAGAACAATTTTCATTAGAAAATGTTGAAGCAAAATGTTTTTTACACTTCAGACAGTCAAACTCACAGCATTTCTGAAATAGCTGTGTCAGAAAAAAACCCAACTACTGTTTGACATGTTCAATTACCTCCTGCTCCACCCCCCGTATTTTTTTTCAGCTGAACCTCTGTGTGTGAGTTTATTATAACAGTAAAATTCTTTGAAAGATGTAGTGTCCAACTTACAGGGCAAGGTGCATAAAAGAAAGCTGAGGTGACTTTAAAGTACCTTTGCAGCCTTCGGACTCCAGTCTCATTTATAGATGTTTGTATTTGTCTCCTCTCCTGGGGCTTCCCAAGGAGTCACAGGAGTAACTAAATTTCTTGCAGTGCTGAAACTTTTTTCTAGAGTCCTGGTCTTGGTGCATGTTACTATCCCAGGGTGTACATAGGGCACCTCGGAAGGCAGCTGTTGAGATTTATCAACCCTCTCTCTTCCTGAAAAGGGACTACATTTTTTTTTTTTTAATGTTAATTAGCTACCTGCTGAAACTTGCTATAACGGGACAGAAAGCAAAGTTCCCTTTTGGTGAGCAATTCTGTGATTGCACATTTAATACTGAACTTCAGTTTATAAATACAAAAAGAACCCCAGACTGCTTAAAACATAATTATTAATGTAACAAAGCAAGGCAGGAACAGCATCCAAAGAATTCATGTTTGAAGTAACAGATAATCCTGTAATTGCTACTTCTTGGTAAAATTCTGAGTGTGAGAGAAGGAGCCTTTATTTTAAAATGGCCCATACACATCAAAGATGCTTTCCTTGTCTTTTATACAGCAACTTTCTTTCAAGTGAAGAAACACCCACACAGAAAGGGAAAAAAAACCCGGTTCTATTGTGGGCTAAAGTCAGTTAATTTCTGCTCGAAAGTAAATGCTGGTTTTTGGCAGCTCACAGATGGGAATGTGTTTAACAGTGTGAAGGTGAATTGCTGCTACAGCAAGGACTGGAAGTGGATGTCAGCACGAGGGAGTTATTGTCTGGTTTTTGTGAGCAGTTCTTTGCTGAAGGATTTTGGACTAGCCATTGCCAAAGCTCAGAGCATCATTTGCTTCCTCCATAAAAGCACTGTGCAAAGAAAACTGGCCTGAGTGTGGATGGGAGTATAGTGCAGGTTTCAGCATTCAGACTGGAATCCTGACTCCCACGTGCACAGTGGCTGTCAGCAGAGCAGGCTCATCAGCTTCCCTAGGAGTAGTGGCTTTGCTGTTTTGGGCTAATCAGAGAGGAAGAACAGGTCAAGAAGAAGCAGCTGCTGTGGGGCTTTTTCTCCCATTGTGATTAGCCAAGACCTGAACATCACCTTTACCACAACTAACAGCTTAGAAATTAAACAACAGTGTTTAAATAGAAATCAATCACCAACACATGCATTATAATAGGAAAAGGATTATCTATATGGTTTTGAACTCTTCTGTGTAATACCACTGCAGGGTATGCAGATGCCTTTTCATCTCTTCAAGATTTTACAAAATGTACACAAGTGTTCTGTTTAGCTGAATTTCCTTAGGACTTCTCTCCCGATTGGCAGGAGCTGGTGAAGAGTTGGTGTTCCCTAATTCAGAACTGTGTTTACTTTTAACATAAGCTTAACATAGGTTTAATTGCAGTCTCTGCTAAGGAGCTTTTGCTGGATTCCTGAGAAGGTCTGGCAGAGCTGTGGCAGTGACCTCCCTTCTTGAAGCTGCTGTTGAATATAAATCTTATGTATACAAATATTTGTTTCTTCTATTGTCCACCTTCTTTGGTCTTGCAACTTTAAAGTTGTCATGGCATGGATGGTCTCTTGTTTAATGTGTATCACCACACAGCCAGGATGAAAGATATTTCTAGAATATCCCTTTTTTAAATCATTTCCAGAAAAGAGGGAACAATGAACTCCTCATGGCCAGACTGGAAGGGGCCCCTTCAATGTCTCTGGCAGCACCACCAAGTGATTGGAAGCAGGAGCTGCTCAGAGGTGATGGAGACACTGGTGCTGAACAGAACCACCTCTTTCAGCCAGTCACAGGCCTCAGTCAACTGCAAAACCTTCAAGGACAGTAACTAAAAAAGCCCAGTTGATTGTGTATATTTGATCTGGATATAAGGACACTCTGGGAGGGGGTTTAAAAGCAAGTGGTATAACTGGCATAACTCATCCTGTTAAAATCAAGAGGAGTTTTATCATGGGTTTATAATGCAGTGGAGCTCAGCCAGAGCTTCGGGCTATAGAACAGAATCCTCCTAAACAGTGAATCAGAAGACCAGTATTTCTCAATGATGGTTTTCTTGTGGTTATAAACCCTGATCCCAACAAGTGAGTCTCTTTCCAAACTGGAGTTTGTTCTTTGAGACAGATTTCTGCAGCTGGCTCTTTCCAAGCTGTCACATGTGCTGTCGTAGTGCACTGCTGGGTAAACAGCAAAAACCTTTTTCAAGGAAAGGTGTATCCTTGTGAAAATGTGAGTGTGACCCCGTGCTGCAAACACACAGTCGTCTTGTCATAGATATCAGCGTGAGGAAACACAGGGATTTAGAAAGGGAACAGAGAAAAATACTTATTTCACTGTAAAAAGTGACCTTGGAAATGTGCATATCAATTAACCAGCGCCTGCCAAGAAGTTATGCTACAAACAGAAAACTAAAGAGCTCGCAGAGGAGTACTTTATTTCTTTCTGAAAGGGCTGGCTGGATGCCCACATGAATATTCTATCTCTACCAAAAATGTGTATTTTTAAAAAATCTCTTTTATCAGATATACCAAGATGAAATTAGTCTTGAGTAAAAATCCCGTTGAGAGCCAAGGAGAATTGGGAATAAGAAACTCCACAGACACAAATGCTAGTTTAGCTCATTCCAAGGGAGCCTGCAGAGAAAGGACAGAACCCTTGCCCTCTGAAATGTTTTCATAACCCTTCCAGTATCAAGCTCTGAGTAAGGGCTGAGGACGTTCACTGCACATCACGTGCAAAAGAGAGACTAAAGGTCTGAAGGATCAGAGCTCATCCTGGAGCAGCTACCACAGAACCTTGGGCAGTAACAGCTCTGCCTCTAGACAGAATGAGCCTACAGGCACTGAATAATTTGGTGTGCTTCTCTTCAGTGACTTGGTTCCAGTATGTGTTTTTGTTACAGCTTAGCTGAGCTTTCTGATAGAAACAAATGTCAGGAATTTGATACACTGGTGGGGGTATCAAAAGAGATACCCCATGGATGGGGAGAGGACAGTCCTGAGACTGATGGCTGTCCCCAGGAAGCAGAAAAAGGAGGGAGAGACATTAAAGTGAATGGTGGTGTTTCCATTGGCACCTGTAATTTTTTGGTCTAACCATTTTAAACAAAGCCAATGATTCCTAAAGGTGAAACTGGACTGTTACTTACACAACCGAAAGGACTTTGGTGTATATAGCTTGCTTTTTTCCCTTCAAACATTAAACATGGTCCTTAATCTGTTTCTCAGGAAAGGGAGGAGGAAATTCCCAGCATTTATTGAATCACTAAATGGGATAACATTCGGAGGGATGCTAACTACTTATCCTTGTTTGCTGAGTGCAGGCTGATGTCTTGTGACCACAGCACACAATTTAATAGATTGAACTGTGTCAGTCACCACGGTAACTAGGCCAAGCACAACTACCACGTTGTTTTCACACACAGAATTCTGCCTTAATTTCTTTTTATATGAAGGAGCTGTAAAACCTGGAAAATCTGTTGGACTGTTGATTTTACTTGTATTTCTCTGTTAGCCTCAGTATCATGCAGAACAGCTGGGTGTCTGTTCACATTCTGAAACCTGAAGCATCCTTTGCCAAGCAGAACTGCTCATAAGCTGGCTTGTGGTTGCAGTTGATAACTGATTCTGTAATGTTCTCCTGATATTTGTCTGATCAGGTTAAAGATCTGGAAAAAAATAATATTTGTCTGCTCAATTTAAAGGGAAAAAAAAACATATAGCACTCTTAAATAAAATCAGTCTTGCTTGAATCCGCAGCTATAACCCCCATCTGTTATTGTTTTGGTGCAATTTGCTGTATGTACCTACATGTTTTGGGGCCTTAGTGTAAAATAGGTTGTGCAGGAAATGAGAAGGTGGAAATTGCATCAGGAAAGTGGTAAAAGGTAGGAACTTACCATAGGCATGACATTTTGCATGGGTTGTTTTCATTGTTTCAAATCAGACTGGACATCATATTGTAATTTTTAATGTCTTCTCTTTACACAGTCCCTCAACTAGACTTACAGAATTGTTGGCTGGGCTGGGCTGGCAAGGACTCTGAGGCATAGGGAGATGTGGGAAGCGTGTCCATGGTCTTGTGGGAGGTCTTTAGCCAGAACTTTGAGGGCTATGATGCTGCCCCTTCTTTCTATCTTGTGAAGAGGGAGACCATAAGGGCTCAGGTCCACACACCTCAGTGCAGAGCTGTTTCATTTCTAAGGGGGATGATTACCACCCGAGGATCAGAGTGTAACACTGGTAACCTTATTTATGCTGGTTACTACCTGATTTCATGTACTATCATACTGAGTAGGGAGAGTGCTGTCTGTAAAACTATGCTGCGAGATTCTGATCGCACCCTTTCGTGCAGTCCTCATCTGGGGAAGTGTCTGCCTGTGCTTGAGACTTGAATGTGAGCACAGAAAGCGAGTTATGGACTGCTCAGATACAGATTTTGCTTTTGGTCCGTCTGAAATCGCTGACAGGGTGACTTTAGTCCTGTATTACTGAGCCAGTGGCTGCCAGTTTGATTCTCTCTGAGCAGACAGTACTAGAGCCACAGGTAATTCCCAGAGACTCTCTAATGCAATTTGCATTTGCAGAGTCTGCTCTCTCTCTTGTGACAGTCTGGGGGAGTCCTTGCTGGTGTAAGGAGCTCTCTGTTGGAGCTGACAACAATATGGTAGCATTAGAAACAAATGGTCAGCAAAGAAAACCTTTATTTGCACCCTTTTTCAAAAGGGAAAACCACAGTGAGAGGCTAAAAAGCTGCATTTACTTTATAACATCGACTTCTGCATCATTTTACGGAGAACTTATAGATGGAACAAATATATCTTTGCCTTTAAAGAAAAGGAATAGAAAGAGATGATTTCACTGAAGACTTGTGAGTCATGTGAGCTAGAGCTGTTCCATAGGAATGGCTTATGCACAATGCACATGTTGTTCTGCTGCAGAGATTAATGCCACTTGGCTTCATCTGCCAAGTTCAGCAACTTCTGGCCTCCAAATTACACCTGTTGAATTGCTACAGTTTGTTTTCCCCTTGCTTAATTTTTTAAGTGGAGTTTTGGGGTACAAACAAAGAGCATGCAGGAAGAGCTTTAGCTGGCTTTTGTATATAGAACACAGTTAAATATAGATACCACCTTCTCAAAACCAAAGGAAACAACCAGACCAGAATATTTCTGGTCTTGAATCCTAGGCATCAGCACAAAACACAGGAGTTTTGCTGCAAAAATGAAGATTAATTTGTGGAGAGTTTTGATGGAAGTCTGTAGCCTTTGTAAGGAGTGGGAAGGCTCTTTGTGACCTTGTGATTCTTTCTTAACTTGCATGTCTTGTTAGGATTAGGGAGTTCATTTGAGTTCAGGTTAGTTAGAAGGGCTAATGGTGTTCTAAGATGTGGAGTAAACATGATTTGAAATCCTAAATTCATTGTAAGCTGATAGCACAATCTACATTTCTGACTTTATGTTCTCATTTAAACAAATTCTGTCCATGCAGCTAATTTATTTAGAGTTATGTAATAAAACTAGACAGATACTTGGTTCTTGGTCCTGTAAACAGGACTGAGTTGTGCCTGCACAACTGCCTTTTATTTCAAAATCCATGTTCTTACAGGCTTCACTTTGTCACTGCTCAGTTCAGAACTGGGTGGAGGTGTCTGCATAAGCAATACTGTAGAGCACGTTTGGCAGAAAGCTTGATAGCTGAATTCCTGGCCTTTTTGTCTATTTGTCTTCCAAGACAGGGCCATTTCTCACCACAGAACACTGCTGTGTCTTGAGGTTTATAAAATAACCCATAGCACAAATATCTCTGGTCTAGCACAGCCATCTGGTTTAGGTGCTAATAAAAGTTTGGTTATGCCAACATAGGCGGCATGGTCTGAGCAGTGCCAGGTTTACCTCTTCCCTAGGATATTTTTCCACTGGCAGTACCTTCCCACAATCCCTTCGTGGATGTTTAGATCTGTTTTTGTCACGGTACTGCAGTCAAAACAGAAACCACAACTTAGATCTGTGCTTGAATCCATCTCTATCTCTTGTCTCCCTGTTCCAATTTCTATGTGTTTTAATATGTGAGGTTAAAATAAAAAACTTCCCGAAACAGATGGCAAATAATTGACTTCGGCTCCTTTCCTCTTTCCTTTCCCCACTCAACCCACCTGGGCCTATGTTTATTGAACTCCATACATTGTCAAGACAGTATTTGTAAATGGAATTTAACTGTAGGTGAGCAGTACAAATGTAATAATATTACACAACTCTTGTTTAATTTTGAAGGCTCCATCCTCAGCAACAGCGCTATAATGGACGGTTCAAGCGGAATTATCCATTATTGCTCCCAAAGTTTACAATTAAACTATCGATCAAAGCTGGCAGAAAATTCTCAAGCAGGCTGGGTGTGCACCAGGCTTGTTTTAGATGCAGGCTGAGGGAGAGAAACCCAGGCGCAGCCCTCAGCTAATCCTCTTAGTGCTAACTGTCCTGGATGCAGCAGTGATTATGTATCGTGCTTATACAGTTTTAATAGTGCAGGTCCTATGCAATTTGCGACCTCTATTTCTGCCCAGAAAGATTGGAGCTTAACAGGTTTGGATCCACAGGGAACCAGCTTCGGCTTTTAGGCTTCTTCAGACAGTGCAGAATGCATCTTTTTCTGGGGAATTCCACAATAAAATGACTGTTATTTATCATTACAAACCTCTTTATCATTTAGTCAATAAAAGGCCTCTCTCTCTCACTTTTTTTTTTTCCATGGTGTGCTCAGAGTCAGAAATCTGTATTAGTCTCCCCTGGCCTGAAGGCAAGAGATGTCAAATGCTAAATCATGATCTGCCCTGGCTTTCTGGCTAAATTGTGTATGAAGGCCTGAGGCAAAAAGGTGCACATGCTCATTATTTGAAACAGAATGATTTTTCCCCCTTTCTTTTTTTTTTTTTAAATACATATTGAGACATATATGGTAACACACATACAGAAAGCTTCTGAAAAGTATCAAACCTGAAACAAACCAGCCAGAGCTAAATATGTCAAATATATATGTTTGCAGATTGGGAAATAGAAAAGGGATTGTCAAGAAAAATCAGATGGTCTTCCCCTTTTGAACTTTTTGTTAGCAGTGGGGAAAAAAGTGTTAGAAGTTGACAGCAAGGTGACAGATGTGGTAAATAATGCATCTGGTGAATTCACCCCAGGTTTTTTTGGAGGGAGGAGGAGATGTTTGAAATGAATCTTGGTTTGAAACTGGTCAGAAAACCTTCATGGAAACATAGTTTAAAGCCTCTGATTGTTTTGCAAACTGCTTCGAGTGTGTCTTCATCTACTTGCTTGTTTGCAGTTTGTGATAGATCACCTTCCTCAGAGGGTGCTGTTACCACCCCAGGTTAGCTAGGAGACTTTTGCAAAGAGATTCTAGGACAGTCATCCCTTGGGCAAATTTTTGTGTGAACCTATTTGCATATGTGTCAAAATCTTTCAGTTTTTTAAGTATGCTTTGAGGGAGGTACCATGCCTACAGAATATTGGTGGGAAACATCTCTCAAAGCTTGTGCTTGCCTTTGAAGCAATTCTTTAATTTTTTTTTAATTTATTTTTCACTAGGGAGATGTTCAAGAATGTTGCTTTACAGTATTTGCTCAGCAGAAGGTGACAAGGAGTTTCTATCAAAGCACATTGAATGTCACTGTTTCCACACTGTGGGCTAGAGATTCAAACGAGGCACTGGATCCTGGGGAGAGACTCTGGAAAATCTAAACGATGTCTGTAGTATGTTTAGTGAGTAATATTTTCTGTGTTTAATAACAAAACATTCTACAAATTTAAGCTGACCACCTGCTCTGTGTAAGCAGGAAAGGGACCAGAGCTTGAAAAAGAAAAGGGCTCATGTAACAGGGGCGTTATGTCCCACCAGCCACATTTTTTGGCATTGCAGTTTTGATGCTGATTCCATAAAACTGGATTCATTCAAAAGCTTCATTGCTGGTTACAGATGTTGGGAGTGAGCTGAGGCTGCTTAAATTCAGATGGTTGAATTCGGAAGGTTTCAGGGAAATGATCTGATTGGATCGAAGTTTTCAGGGAAGACCCCTCAATGGGACAGCACGTCTCTGATACCCTCACCTCAAAAGCAAACTCTGTGAGCTCAACATCTTTTGAGCAGTTAAATTTCTAGTTCTTAGGCTTTGTTTTTAGAGATATGTTAGATACAAATTTGTTTGGTTTAAATGTCACTGATTTATTAGAGCTGTGCTAATATGTAATTTTTAGTTATGACTGAAGTGCTCGGTATTGTCAGTGTGATTTTTCCAGATTTAAAATAATGCACTTTGAAAATCCTTATATCCTGGTCTTTGTAGTCAGGTAACAAATGAGGCTGCTCTGTACACATCACTGCTTCTGTATTTCTCCCACAGCAAACAACGTCCGGTTGAAATTGCTTGAGCTCTTTCCCCTGCTGTCACAAGTAGGAGAGTGAAATTAAGCAAGGGACTGTGATTTTTGAAACCTAACCCAGTCCTTGCCCATGTGTAAGGTTCAATTAAAACTCTCTATTTTTAATTTAACATGCAAAAATGGTGCATGAGATTGATCAGACCTAAAGTGAATGGAATAAATTGATATTTTATACAACAGGAAAACACCAACAGACTAATATAAGCCAGAAATGCCACACAGGAACTTTGCAATTTCTCTTTGTCCTCTACATTGTGCTTGAGCTTACTAGAAAAGCAAAGTCTTTGTGCTTCTACTTATGGTTAAATTAAATTCTCCTCAGCAAAGAAGCCAATTTAGCCAGGATGCTGCTTGGTAAAGCTGCAGCAGCACTATGGATTCTTCACTGCAGGGGCTGGTGCTTTGTCCCATCTCATTCAGCGGAGGATTGCGCCCCGAGTTTCAGGTAGGTGTGAAGGACCAGCCACCCCTAAATAAACACCTAGACGGACTGGTGAGCCTTGCTGTGCTCTGTTTCTCTGTGCTCTCACGACAGCAAAACCTCTGGTGTGGTTGAGGGTGTCAGTGGCTTTATTCTCTGAAGCTTCACAGTACAGTGTTCCTGGTTTCCCTTGGCGGTCTGCCCTCATCCAGGGCTGCAGATCACAGGGCTTGTGGAACAGAGCGGGATCACAGGTACTGAGTGTTGAGCACCACGCTTATTTGGTCAGGTTCTTAGCATCTCACCCTTGGCAGAGCTGAGGGTTGGAATACCTGACCTTTAAAGGTCCCTTCCACCCCCAAACCTTGTATGATTTGGTGAATTTGGAGAACTGAAGTCCCAAGGTGAAGTTCCTGCCCGCTGTAAAGCTCAGCAGGTCACGCACGCTCTCAGCAGGTCTGGTGTCAATCTAGAGCTGTTCCTCTGAAAACAGAGGAGTTGCACAAAGGTAACCTGGAGCGAGCAAGGCTTTGGTTGTGTTAAGACTTGTATGCAGGACTCCTTGCCTTGAAGAGCAATAGTCCTGCTGACCAAGCAATAGAAAGCTGTAAGCCTAGCTAACCTGTGTAATAACACGCATTCTTCCGAGGTGTGTGCACTACTGGTGCTTGCTGTAACAGAAGAGTGTCCATATTCTGACTGCTGTGATTTGAAAGCAGTTTAGGATTGCTGTTGTTACTCCTGCTAGGGGGAAGGAGTCCTACAAAACCTGTTCTTACCAAAACTTCAGGAGCGTAAAGTGGAGTTGTAGAAGCTTTACCAGAATCCAGCTACTTCTGCTGTTTAAGCAGGATACATTTCTGTGTTCTTTCTTTCATCCTGTATACAGTCTTCCATATTTTGCAAAGTTTGGCTTCACTGCTGCCTTTGTGCTTTTGCGATAATACATTCCCTTTATCTATGTGTGCTCTGAGTTCAGTAGGGTTCTTCCTGAATGTCAAGGAAATGCAGAATTTCAGAGCAATATTTGCTGAATGCTATGGCAGAACTTTTGTGACTGTTCACTTTGCGTTTTTTTTCTCTTTTTCTTGTCTTTTGTGTTATTTTTCTTTAAAACTGAATCCAGTGGGGCTGTATATTGTGTATTAAGTTTTAGTGCAATACATCCTGATTCTCCTTTCACTGTGGCTGTAACTCAAAACAGCTCCACTGAAATCATTTCAGTTTCCCTAACATAAAGCTGAGAATCAGACCTGTACATTCTTTATTTGTTACACAAGAGCAGAAAGCACTTGGGACTGACTTTTAATTGTTGCCTCCATTCCACTTAATCATGGCCTAACTTTCTTTAAAAGCATTTTAAAACTTAAAAACAGAGGAAAAAATGCTGTAGTAGTGTATTTCCAAGATGAGACCTTTGTCATACTGTGGAATTTTAGACCTAGTTAGAAATCATAAAACAAAGATTTGTAATGGAAAAGCCACTAAACACCTAAGTGTAGCTGGGAGAGGTGAGAGTCACAATCATATAGTCTGAACTCCCTACATGATCCTGAAATCGTGTATTTCATTAAAAATACAATTATAGCTGTTTTCTTTTTTTTTTAATATTACTGTCTGTGTCCCCTAACCTGAAGCTGCCTTCAAGAAAAGTGGTACTTCAATGACATAGACTGTTTTCATACTTTTAATGATGTGTTTGTTTTAATTTAGTTGGAAGTTCATGCTTCTTTAGGATTCATCTGAATCCTATCCCCCAGCTATATGTGTAATTCAGGCTTCCTGTTGTAAGGTCATTGCTAGCTAGCTAAGAAAATTGTCATTCTATTGGATATAATTATCTTGGATATAACTATAAAGAGGGATTTTAAAATGTTCTTGAGCTTAGTATAGTTCTTATTTTAAAAGCCAGCTTCTGTGAACTTCCCCATGTGGGATCTCTGAATAAAATTCGTGTTAATGTCTTTGCACAACTCATACACAACTCTTGAGTCAAACACAATAGCCCAGCAATTCCTTTTCTTATTCTCATGGATTTTCTTTGTTCATCTGAATAATATATTTATTTTAACTTCTTAATTGATAGCTTCTATAGCATGTGCGCATTATAGTACAATACGTGAAACTAAAAAAGAAATTGTGCCCTAACTTTTAGCTCAGCAAAACTCCATCAGTTGTAAACAGAAGCAGTATTTGGGTGGGAACGTTTTGTGGCTTTATTGTTTAACTGTAGTCTCTGCAAGATTGGAAACTATGCAGCCAGTGCTACAGATCTCTGCTTCTCGGGACCTGAATCAGTCACGTGCCAACTGCCCTTCACTGGTTTCATCTAAGAGGTTGACTGCATTTACATGGCTCATCCTGCTCTGGACACATCTACCATCTGCATTCTTGACATGTAGGAGCATCCTGGGGTCTAGATTTCAGCTTGGGGTTGAGATTTAGGCTGCTTTGGAGCAGTGATGATGGGAAACGTGACAGGCCACAAAGCCTGTGGTGCTCAGAGTCACTTTTAAACCTTCTCTTCACTTTGCAGGCTAGACATGGCCTGGGCGTCCAGCATGCTGTGGGACGTGCAGAGGTGAGAACCTGAGGAGTGCACACATCACCTGGCGTAACGTCAGTACTCGCTCTGGGGTTAGTTACTAAATCACAGCTGTAATTCAAGGCCACTTGCTCTGATGGACTTCTGCTTGTCTTCACCTCTGCCATCTACTCTAAAACTGGAATCGAGATGACAAAGGTTTTGCTTGTTGCAAGGACAGCAGCTGGCTCAGCTTTCATTGCAAAGAGCTGTGGAAGCTTCTTGGTCTCAGCTGAGGAGAGGAGAGGGCAGGCTGGTAGGAAGAAAGCTGGTTTGGGTACCAGGACAAGAGGCAGCAGGGAGGCATTTTTTTAAAAGCTGATCCACTGGCACTGTTGAAACATCTCTGGCACGTGTTTGGGTTTTGGTTTTTTTTTCAGTGGAGGAGCAGTTTGTCCTCTTAGCTCCTCACCTTCTGTCTTTTCCTTCCATAATCCTAAATTACATGTTGCCTGAGACTGGGGCTGACTCTTCTGTATTTGTAACGCACCCAGCTGATGTGGCTGTTCGCCCTGCTGCAGCCTGCCAAGTTCTGCTGCACTACCAATAGCAAGCAGCAGAAAGAATGGGCAGTTATTGACACTGTGCTTCTAGGGCCACTGGCAGACTTGTTTCCTGCCATTTGGGTCACAGAATCGCTCTTTCAAAATCAAATATTATTTTCAGTAAGGAAATGTTTCTTCTCAGAATCCTTGGCACTCAGTGGCAGTCCTAATTCTGGAAAAACTCCAACAGAGATCAAAGTTACTTTTTTCCTTGATTCAGGATTGTACTTTTAAGTACAAACATGTCATATATACGTGGGCTAATTCCCAGAAGTGCTGAGCAGACCCATAGTATGTTGCCAACAAAGGGAGTGGAGAGAGCTAGACAGCTTGAAATATAGTGGTTAATGAAATTATTCATGTTGCTTTCATAATTACATTTATAACTGCATCATCGTGATGGGATGTGTTGATTAGTATCCTGAACAGTTCATATAATTAAACAGAGCATAGGCAATTAGCAGACTTAGAGCAATACCATAGCTAGGCTTTCTGGCACGTTTCTGTTCACATCTGTTTGATGGATTGGGAGGTGACCACAGTGTGAGAACTGATGGAGAGGCGATGGCTTCCTTTCTCTGCCTGCTGGTGTGATTCTCTGCCTGCAGAGGGAATTTGCAGCATAAGTCAGAGAGTAAGAGGGAGTATAGACAAATGTTATCTTTGGGCAGCAGGCATTTTCAGTGGAGTTCTACAGCAAAGACACACAACAGTCACATAAGTCTTTGCTATTTCAGCCAAAAAACCCAAACAGTTTCTCCTAGGGAAAAGGAGTGACAACATCTTTTTAAGCTGAAGATTAGAAGAGATGTGATTTTGGACATGGTCTGGCACATACAAACAGATGATCTCAGGAGTGGGTCAGGCCTTGAGAACATTGACTTGGTAGCCTGTCTTCACTAACGGCCAGCGCCAGGTGATTGAGTGGTGGAACAGGCACGTAGGTTAGCAAACATTATTTATAATCCTATTGCTGTGTCATGAGGTGTTTCCCATCTCCGAGATGTTCTTAGGGTTTGGGAGAGAGTTCAGAGAATTGGGGGAAACCCTCAAGTATCTAACTTGAATTTTATATGAGCACTTAAAATACGGTTCACAAATGCAATAATTGTCTTGTGATAATCCTTTCAGGGTTTGATAAAAACATGTATTTTAAGGCACTTCATATACACAGTATATGTTTCCTGGCTGTATTCTTCCGAACCACTTTGTATTCCTAAGTGTTGACACCTTCCTGATTTAGGTTCTGCTTTTTACACTCATGGGTATTGGAAGTTGTATGGTTGTTTCAATTTTTCTGTTTCCTTCATGGTAAATTAGCATTCCTTTTCTGGAATATTCCTTGGCATTCTCACTCGTGAAGTGTCTGCTATGTAATATTTATAACACAGGCACAGACACTTGTGCTAGTCTGCCAGCTTTATTGAGCTGACTTGACCCTCTCATTGCTAGGTGTCAGTGTAAAAGTACACTTATTATTACACTTTATTGCACCAACAAGGACAAAGGTAATAAATTAATATTTTAGACTGAATTGTCTCTACCTTTATAGGCAGATCTACTCTAGTCTGTATACTGCATCTCAGAAAACGTATGTATATGAATCTGTGATGATGGTACAGACTAAAATATATTCTATGATTTTGAGAAATTATGATTTAATCAAATTGATCTACTGAATGCTTGAAGGTAGCTTGTATGAAATGTATATATAGAATACACCGTAAGATTCAGTTGTCATCATTGAAAGAATATTATTGCATAGGATAAACATGATCCACTAATATCTTTGATTTCTTCTAGCATCATTATTCTTTCAAAAATGAAATCTCTTATTTAAAAAACACTGTGTAGCAGATTAATGATCTTTATCATTTATGACTCTAGTAGTTCTGCGTGCAACAGATAACATTTGTATGATTCCTATACTAATACTGTGCATCACTGGTGACTGACAGTACAACTTAGCCACTTAATTTTTTGCAGCCTGATTCACAGATCTCTTACCTGACAGCATTCTAATTTCTAAGTGCTAATTTTTCATCTAAAGTATTTTCCCCCCATACTGTTCTTTGAAAAAGAATACCAACAGCACAATCCCTGCCTCTTGCAGGATAAGATCCCTGATATTTTTACTGTCCTTTTTTTTTTTTTCCTGGACTACTTGTGGCAGAGGAAGTGTTTTCCCATTGAGCTGAAATGGTTTCACAGAGGGTGGCACAGAGCTAAGAAAAACCACTATGCTCATCTGAACTTCAGCAACAAGGCCAAGTGAAGGGTCTTTTTGTCTGTCTGTCCGTCCGTTTGGGTTGGGTTTTCTTTTAGGGTGTGTGAGAGTGGATCAAATGTATCTTAAAAAGCTTTAAAATAAAGTTATGATGTAAAGAGTTGCTAGGCAAGTTCACTATAGCATTATCTTCTAGGAAATGAAGGTTAGTACATGGAGCACACAGTGCTCTGGGTGTACACATAGTTATAGCACCTTAAACTGTTAGGAAATGAAACACTGTTGAACTTGTGTGGGAGACCTCCAGAGTGAAAAGAAGTCTTGAAGAGAAAGCTCCCACTGGCTGAAGACCTGTCAATCTTCCTTCTGATAGCTAAAATGTTTGGTCTGTAGTGGTCCTGCTCATTGAAGTAAATGAGAAGGTTATGTCAAAGCCTGCTTGGACTTCAGAACATTCTCCTCAGTCATCCTGGCAATAAAGCTGTTGTGAAAACTGTGTGTTCAGATGGAAATCAATCAGGCTGCATTCCAAGTAATAAGTTATGAGAA
>JANHFX010000436.1:5652-52565 GCA_027560015.1 Chloroceryle amazona | reverse complement strand
CCCCCTGGCTCCAGCCTCCTGTCAGGAGCTGTCAGAGCCAGAAGGGCTCCCCTGAGCCTCCTTCTCTCCAGACTGAACAAGCCCAGCTCCCTCAGCCACTCCTCAGAAGACTCTAGATCCCTCAAGGAAAGGGAAGAAAATGCAGAGAACAAAGCAGCAGTGCAAGGGAAGTGTCAGCACATGGCAGGCAGCGAAGCACTCGCTCTACTCCAGCCACGCAGCCGCGTGGGAGTGAAGGGCAACGTGGGAGCGAAGGGCCACGTGTGCCCACACCTTGTATTGCAGCCCTCGGGGCAGACAGCAGTATTCTGGTCAATCTGAGCTGCCTAGTCACAGTCCATTGAGTTAGCTGTAAAAACTTCTGTTTCAATTAAACACAAGCTCATTGTATTTTCACCCAACAGTTAATAAAACAAAACTCATTAGGAATATAGCATTTAGACGAGAGCAAGTGATATTTTTGTAAATGTCACACTGAAAACCACATTTCCTTTAATCAGCATCTGCTCTGTGTTAGACTGCCCATAAAATCGGGTGCACTGTTGACAATAGGGGAAGATGAAAACAAACAAACAGGGAAACTACAAAAGAAGTGATATTAACACCAAAGTGCAATAACCCTTCTCTTTCCTTGGCATTTGAAAAATATTTTTATTTTTGACCCTAAACAATTTAACTTTCCACCAATCTTGAATTTGGACAGCAAGAGTGGAGACATGGTGGAAAGTGGGAATTGCATGTGAATTGAAACAGAAGATGAGGAGACAGAAAAAGGAGAGGATAATAAACCAGACTGAATAAATTAAAGGGTTTTTTTTAATTGTTTTGAAAGCAAATCAGCTCCATCTTTTTGCAGCAGTGATTGTACAGAAAGATTTGCAGGGACAGAAGTAGTGACATCTCTGTGTAGTTTGACTTGTACAAACATCAGTGTTTCTCTAGGAACTTAAGTATCTAATATGAAGAAACATGAGAAAGTTATCAGAGTACACTGAAAAACCAGGAAAGAAGACTCTGTATGTTTTGTTTTTTTGGTTTGGTTTGTTTTTTAATCTAAATATACAACTATAATTTATTATTTGGTAACTATTAAATGTTGAGCTAAAACTCAACTCAGTGTTACAATGGACTAAATGCAAATGATCACGAGCCTATTGTATTTATGCAGTAAAGTGCTAAATACCTGGGGTGAAAGGAGGGAGGGGACTTCCTTAATCATTAAACTACTCCTTGAACATGGAGGATAATCACATCATCTCTAATCCCATTCATAAACACATTACGGTCCAGAGTTGAAATCATTGTGGTTTTGTTTCCCCTTCTTCTTATTAGGAAATATTTCACTGCTTTTGTAATTTTCAGCATAATTGTGGCTGGTTTATAGCTATTTGTTTTGTGTCAGTGCTGTCCTTCAGTGTGAATAGCTTTCTTCCTCCCTGCTGCTTCCCCCAGTCCCCCCCCCACTGGATGCATTTATAGACAGCAATCATGGCACCTCTTACCCTTTGCTCTGCTCTGTTAAACATGCAGTGCTCTGTTGGGCTCCTCTAATAAAATAGGTGCTCCTTCCCTTCAGTTGTTTCTGCTCACTGCCTGCTCTAAACTGATCGATCTTAAACATGTTTCACCAAAATGGGAATGGTGTCCAGGCGTCTGTCTTAGGATGGGATGACTTGTCTTCTGGAGATGCCCATTGCACTGTTTTCTTTGTTGGCTGAGGTGCTAAACTTTTGGATGCCCATCAGTAAGATGGGGCAAATGCTGTGACAGTGCACGCTACTTGAGCTGCTACCAGATTTATGCTGCTCATCAGCATCAGTCAGTCTTCTTTTGTGTGACTGCCTCTTCTGTGACAGCCACTGCCTCCTGACTCTGGTATCATCAGATTCATTACCATTTTCCTAGCCACTGATCGCTAGAGCTATTCCAACTGTTTAAGGCCCACCATGAAATACAGGTCCTATATAATAAGAGGAATAATTCCTCCTCTGAGCTAAAGCCTATGGACGTGAGAAAAAGCTCCCACTGGCAAAAGACACTGTATACATCCAGTGTTGGTTTTTCAGGCAGCACCATGAAATAGGAGACTTAACCAAAAAAAGGATTTCTATTGTTAGGTTTTGATTTTGAAGATGTGCCTGTTAGCATTTTAACAAGAGATTTTAACATTTTAACAAAAGCTCATACGTACCATTAGGTGAAAAAGCCTTTTTGAGAACAAGAATTAAAGACTAGTGCAGCTCTCTGTTTTCTGTTCTCAAGCCATTGGCTTGCTGAATTGGACACAAGAGTACCAGAGCATGGGAGGACTCGTGCCCCCAGCAGATCTCAGGCCCCACCTGCACGTTCTCTGTACAAAGAGCAAATTTGACTTGAAAAAGGGTGGTGTTTTGAGTGGGGTTTGGGCCAGATGCCCTTCAGAAGTCCCTTCCAAGCTGTAGTATAGTTCTGTACACCTGTTTATTGCTGGATCTCTTTTACCTTCCTCTGGAGCTCCTTGATGCTGCTTACTAAGGCAGAATATTGGACTAAATAGGTATGAAATATCATCCATGCTGGCAGGTCCTGTAGTTCCATGTGCAAACAGGATTTATTAGAAACTCAATACATATTGAATGTAGGTCTTTAGGGATCTCTTATTTACTTTGGGCAGGTAAATATTGAGTTGTCATGAAAGGTATTTGACTCCATTTTGGAACATAAACCAGAGGAGGTTAATAGAACAAAGAGAAGAAATCAACACCAGTGGTAAATGGTACCTCATGTTCCTGTTTATCCCCTTTTGACTTTGCAAGTGCTGCGTGTTTTGCATAGTTATATAAAGTTAGTAGCATCAGAAGCCTCAAAGCTGTGACCAGCAGTTGGGAGGGCACTTTTGTAATCTTGTCAAACTTGTGAGTTCTGTTCCCTGTCAGTCGTTCCAGTTCTTCTCCCTTTTTTGGAAAAAATCTGCTAGCTTGGCCTCCGTTTGTCTCAGTTATACTCCAGAAATCCTGACTGGTGCAACTCTCATTGCCCATGTAAAATCTCATTAAGAACCCGATGCACTCTGCAAGCTACTCCCACAAGCTACTCCAAGAGATAAGTAACTGGAGGAACAGGACTGGAAGGGGTGTCACAGAGTGGAAACAGGGTTTCATTGTCTCTTTCACCCACTGGAGACACATTAATGACGTGTTCGTGGGTATATCAGTGATTGTAGCTGTGAATGATTGGCTGAAGCAGCATCTGTAAGACAGTGGTTTTCAGAATGGGATGGTTTCTTGCTGGTTGTGTTTTTCTTTTAAAACCTTATCCATGAATAGTGGGCTGCTTTTGAGGGTGGGGGGAAGGAATAAATTTCACTCCCCCTCACACAAGTTTTAATAAGTATCCCGGTGTCCTAGGTCATATAAATACCCGAGAATATCTGTTCTTGCTGGGAATATTATTAGAGGACTAAAACAGCCTTTGACAAACTCTTTTTTCAATTAATTGTTCCATTTTCTTTCAAAATAATGCATGCTGCAGTTGCTGAAGGTTTTACATTTGTATTACATCTGAAGCAGATAAAGACAATATGGAAATACAAGTCTGTAAGTCAGCAGGAATTGGTGTAGGAAGAATTCCAGCTCACATTTTTATTTCAGATTTTGAGATCAGCAGTCACGTTTATACAATTATTACCATTCCATGCAAAATGTAAGATTACTTTTTAAGGTAGAAATTAACAGTGCTATTGCTGGCAAGATAAAGAACACTTCATATGAAAACGTACACATCAGTTGACCCGCAGCCTTTGGTTTTGATCTAAACTGTTGGGTTTTTTTTTTCCCCTCTAATGAACACCGCTCATTTAAAAATGTGCTCAGGAAGGAAATACTTGTTTTTACAGATGAAAATGTGTAGACTGTCTTTTTAGCCTCCCTGACAGTTCCATTCTTTGCTCTCATCACAGCACAAAGAAACACTGTTATTTACCCTGGGAAACAGGTGACTGAACTTATAAAAATCACTACAGGACAAGATGTATTGAGGCCTGGCACAGAATGACAAATTCTGGCGGGGTTTGCCAAGAAGAGACATATTGATTTTTAAATGATTAATAAGGAGAATATAATTGTATTTCATTAAGATGGATGGGATTTCATTTAGTCTGTCTTCTCCTTTTCCACTTCAGATGCGAAAGGAAATCAAGTCATCATCAGTGGCACCTTGTGTTAGCCTGCCATGGAAACGAGGTCATTGATTGAGTAAAAGAAGTTTCTGAGAGTCTAGCCTGGTCTTTAATGGAGTTACTGGCATAGATAACGTGGCAAAGATAACAGCACTAAGTTTCTCTCATTATTTTGAGAACAACCAGGACTAGGAAGACATTGATAACATCTTTGTTCTGGACTTTGATGCTTTTCAAGTTGCATATTAGCCCCCAAGTAAATTGAGTTGTGCTTACAAAGACACGGGATTTCTTATTTGTTTTTATAAAGTCATTTGAAGCCATTCTGCTGTCTAAGCCTGAGGGACCAATAGCCTGAAAAAGGGAGGAGTTCAAAATCCTATCATCTTGGAATCCGTAGCAAGAAAATCAGTTTATTGTCAATCATAAGTATGGAGTTTGCTGTTCATTTCTATGGGTTTAAGGATTGTGGTTCAATTAAACCCGTACTTCCAGTGCCACCTGAAACTGAGGACTTTCTGAAGGAAGATGTTCTATTTTAGATCATCTTACCAAGCAGTAGCTTAACAAATAGAAGATGAGGGACTTTTTCTTGTTCTCCACTGTCGGTGCCCAGGGTGCTAGCTCACATTACTTCTGACTGGCTGTTGCTTTTACTTTTCCTGTATACATCCAGCTTCTTCCCAAAGGTTTTTACTCTAGCTGTAGGGATTATTCAGCTGCTCACATGGCAGTGGCTAAACTGCCCAAGTAGGCATGTTCAGGATACTGATTTTCACAATATTGCCAGTTTCTATTGTCCAGCATTTCTGTAGCTCTTGTGTCATCAATTGCTTTGTTCCTGCAGTTGGGGAGTTTTCAGTCAGAGCCTCCAGAAAAAATATTGAAAAGATTTTAGTGATGGTGAGTGAGCCTAAATGAGAGATGTTGGGTATTAGTTAGCAAATGGTGAGAGATAATATTAGTTAAGGAATTAGCAGGGAATGGAAGGGAGGTAGAATGAAGGGTTAAGAACACATAAGGGGATAATCACATCCATAGAAGGAATTCATGTTCTTACTAAGTTGAGAAATGCGTCACAGTGCAATGCTGAATTTTCATATTATTTTGGATTCAGTTAAAGACATGAAAGTGGAAGACATCACTTCTGCAGACAAAGGAAGTCGGGTTTTTTAGTTCAAGTAACATGATGATGGACAGGGATGGAGGGATACAGCCAGGGATGATTAATTAAAAACTGATAAACCAAAAAATTAGATTTGGATTGAGCAGGTAGAAACCAGATTTTCAGGTATCATAGATGAGTTAATTATATTATCTCAGAGCAACTTACTCATGCATTCAGGCCCTGGAAACTGCAGTCTGAGACTACAGTGGAAAACACACAGCTTGTTCTCAAGCCCACTTTTTAGGGAAGAAAGCTGTGGCAATGGAGTGAACTATGTTCTTGGGCAGGTGAGGAAGGATCCATGTGTTTGTTCCTCGAGCTAGACATTCATTTACTGTCAGACTTGGCAAGTCCCTTAGGAGTCTTGCTAGAATGGAGATGTTGGTATTTACCTACGTGCTTCCTGTGAGAATTAACAAGGTTTTTTGGATGGTTTCCTGTAAGAGTCAGTAACTCTACCCTCCTTGCAATGTGGAGACACGGAAGTGTGCTGAGAATGAGGGGAACGTCTGCTGGGTGTGTGCAATGCTTCTTCCTTCCATGGAGGCCAAGGAGAGAAAGAGATTCTCAGGATATGCAAATAAGGGGGAACAGGAGGAATCTGGGCTGTAAAATGCAGACCAAAACCTTTTTCTCTATCTCTGGAGACAGTGGTTTTGAAAGAAAGTGAGAAAGCTGCATTAATGAAGCTCTCAGCCTCTGCTGGGGGAGATTTTGTAGTGGTCTCATCTTCCCAGTTTAAGTAGTTACCATCCCTGAAGCCACAATTTCAAAGGTAGGCAGAGTTACTTTATCCCTCCCAGCTTGTGATGAACTCTCCTTCCTCCAGATTGCTTGGTGGAGCTGACAGCCCAGGCCTGTACTGATTCAACTGATGTGTGCAGCTGTAAAATGACTCCTCCTGCATTTTCCAACACACACGGTTTCAGCCTCACACCCCTGCACTGCTCTGTCCCCCTGCTTCTGTTAAGTACCCAGGAGATGATTTTGCTGGTATAGAATGTGATCCATTCTCTGATGGGGTCATTTGCTAGCTGATGTTCTGCTGGATAGGAGGGATATACATTTAAAAAGTTATTACAGAATATCCTAATTCACTAAGACATGACTTATCCTGACAGGTTTCTAATGAAACATCAGAAAAGGAACAAATCATGGCAACTAGAGAAAGGAATGATAATGTGGGTTTGACCCTGGAGTTGGATTGTGGTGGCTACAGTAGGTGGGAAATTTTTCAAACAAAAATGTCTTTCAGGAGAAAAATGCGGGCTAACAAAACCCCTAAATTTGGGGTAATAAATAAACTGTTTTATTTGAAAGTGTCTCCTTTCATGCAGAAATTCTGCTAACAAAGAGACATTAATTCTAAAATAATACATAAACCATTGTATGCAGTCTAGGATGTGATGAGGTTTGCATCTCTTTACCATATTAAACAGGAAAGTTCCTGGAATCTGGGTCTCCTGTTTTCCAGGTTGGTAGCTCTTCTGGGGCAGTGAAAGTAGTTTTGCACTTGTCTTGCATGAATTTTTGCTAGACTTGGAAAATATGAAAAGTTATGTTCAAAAAAAGAATGGAATAATTTTTAAGACTCCAAAAACTTCTGTGATAGAGGAAAAACATCTAAGACCTCACTTTGCCTAAGGATATAATCTCTGGGTTTGCCTCAGATTCTTCGTGATGGTCAGCAAGCCATTTCTCACTGTAATAACTGTTTCCCTAGGAAAGCTCTGGCACTGTTCTCCTGCCTTTTCTTATCTGTATGGACACTGTTCCTATAAAAAAATGTCTGGCTGTCTGTTGAAACCAGACCAGTGCTAAAGGTAATCACCACCTAATGGTTTTTGTGTTGGGTTAAATCCCTCATTCTTGCCGTTCCTTTCTTTCCTCGTGAGGTCTGTGAATGTGTATTCTGGTCTTCTCTGTTTTGTTTGGAGATGCCTTGGCAATGTCTGAGATGATTTCTCATGGGTTCGAACATCAAAACTGAAGGGATGAAGAAATTGGATATTTAACAAAGTCTTCATTTGTTCTGCAAAGTTAATTAGTCACTCTTGACCGTCAGATTAGATTAAATTTAAATATGGGTCAATTAACACTTGTTACTTTTCTTAGCTTTATTTCTGACCAGTCATGATGAAATTATCACTGAAAGTCACAAGTTTATTTAAACAGAAATTAAGATGCAGAATTAGCTTTCTTGTTTTTACAAAAGTCACACCTCTTTTTCTCAGAGCTTGCATCTGTTAATCCATTTTTACTTCAGTAGGGTAACGTGTCCAATTAGGATGCAGAAATATACAAGTATCACAGAAGAATTACACTTTTTTTTTTTGTATTCTAATATTCCTTAATAGATTTGGGTTTCAAGCATTTCTCAAGCTTAATGCTTAATACACCACCCTGACCAACTTGATTGTCTGCACAAACCACGTGCATTAAACATTTAGTGTTGAATCACTGCAATTATTGAATTTTGGAACTTAAATCTTGCATTTGGTTCTTAACCTCAAGTCATATGATGTTCCTTAACAAAAGTAAATCATATCCTTGGCTTTGGCTTGTAACCAGCAAGTTAGCTCCTTACCTTCTCTCTGGGTGACCAGACACCACCTATTTTTCATCTCACTCACAGTACAGCATCTGTACACCAAGCAAACTTCTCAGGTCTGGGGTTTTCCTCCCTCATATTTCTGCGGAGCTAAGTCAGGATAAGGTCTCATTTCACTTTGTTAGGAAATATAGTGCAATATATAACGTTCACCAACTTGATAATCACTTTCTCTGTTTCCACCTTCAGAGCTTGTGGGATGTTAACCGGTGTTGCACTGGTTATCATGGAGCCTGCTAATTAAGTGCTGCTTTCCACTTGTGAATGTAATGTAAAAAACAACAAGCAGAAGACAAACCAAACCAACCCAAAGCTGCAGGTTAGAAATTATTTTCAATGTTTACGCTACATTTTTTCCTTGACTGCTGCTTTGGTTTCCCCACCATTTTTTCCATCCTCCCTTTCAGTCCATAATTTATTTTTATTGGTTACAGTAAGACTGCAGGCTTTGCTACAGCTGAGCACAGCTGCTAATGTTTTGCTATTGATTCCACATGTTAGCTCAAAAGTGTATAATAATCTGTTTTAATCGTTGCCTTTGGCTTTTCCTCTTCCCAGTCGGAGAAGTGCCCTCTGCCTTTGGCCTGGCATAGCCATAACCAGAAACTGATCCTAATTACATCAAACCACTCTCTGCCAAAATGCCCAAATATCCGTAACGTGTTTGAATAACAACTGTTGGGAGACATAACTCCATCCAGCTCCCTGGAAAATGCTTCAAATTATCAACTGTAGATGTGCTGACAGGAAGAAAATCTTGTGGGCATGGTAGGAGGCTAAGCTACCTCTGGCCCAAAAGGGAATACCTCAGCAGTACAAATGTAATGCTATTTAAATCCCCCTCCCTTCAAATCCCTGCAGCTCTGAGGAAGCTCCAAATTATAACAGGACTCCTCAGGGAACAGCACATAATCAGCACTGCTGAAAACATGTAGAATAGTGCTAAATAAATCCCAGGTCTAATTATGTTACTTAGACTGCATGGGGACTGCACATCTGGAAGTCCCCCCAAAAAGTCCTGCGGTAGTTGCAGCAAAGCACAGTCAGCTGCTTCTGCGTCCATGGTCGCCCAGCAGCCAGCTCCAGGAGGGAGCTGAGAGAGTCCCCTCGCAGTGCAGGAGTAGCCCACATTAAATCACTGCTTATTTAATCTGTCAAACTCCTGTCCTTCGGTCAAGGAGGCATCTGCCCTGGCTGGCGGCAGAACCAGAGCTGGGGCATCGGATGGGAGCGGCTCTCCCCCTGCTGCTGGGGTGTGGAGCCTTCAGCTGCTCCCCAGAACAAAGTCTGGCCTTTCCCAAGTACTTGGTATATAGCAATGAGAGAAGAGACTTGGGGCTCTGGCTGCAAGTACAGAGGGTGGTGTTTTGCTGAGGGAAACGAGAGCTCTGCCATTGGCTTCTCTGGGGCTGTGCTTGCCTTTGACACCAGCAAGCCCTGAGAGAACTCGCACTGAATGCTCGGTACCTTGCACGACCTTTTCTACAGAAGATAACTGGTTGGTACTTCAGGTTCCTTTTCCTGACATGAGCAGCACCCTTCAGAGAAGCCCTTGCTGCTGTGGTTTTTAGGTGCAAACACATACTACCTGTGACTGACCTCACTACAGGCAGCTGACTCACCCTATAAGGCAGGTCTGAAAATAAAGCCTCTGGTTTAGACTCCCAAATTTTCTTATTCTTCTGTGGTTTTCCTCAGCGATCACGAACTGAAATTCCAGTGGACGCGTATCACCAGTAGCTAGAAAAATCTACTTAAAACTATTTGCATTCCTCTGTATTTTTGTTATGTTGTAGTTCTATTACTGGATTAGTTGGCTGTCAGTAAAGAAGATGAATACTAATTACTTTTGTAATTGTTATACCAGTATAGTGCTGGTAGTCAGTGTTGCTCTGGTGCGCAGTCAGATTTCAGTACTGTTGTGTATTCCTATGCAGCCATAATTCTTGGTTATATATGAAGTGAATATTACTGTCCTTTTGAACTTCCTAAGGGGGCCTGGAAGCACCCTGAGAATGTGAGTGCTAATTATGCAGACCACGGAGACAAATTCTTTCCTCTTTGCTGAGTTATATCCAATAGAAAACAGTAGAAAACAGAAAATTTTGGTTGGTCAGTAGTAGCTATGTTTAGTGTTTAGAAGAGCTTGTGAAGAGCGTGATGTATTGCTAAAACTTATGGGAGAAAAGCCATTTAAATTTCTCTGTTCTGTAGGATACATATAGCTGGTCTTTGATAAAATGCTCCTTTAATGTTGTGCATGAGAAATCAGGTCCTTCCTTTGAAGTCAGAAGGAAAAAGTAAGGAATTAAATTTTCTGTTCTCTGATTCCCCCAAATTTTAGATAAATTATTTTAGAACATTATTAAAAGAGGATTTTAGTTTCTCAGGTTTTCTTCCATGTGCGTGTTTTTGTGGCTCACTGAATCTGAATAAATTCCTGTCCCCTTTCTCTAGCCTGTAATTCTACCCCCAGTATTAGGACTGATTTAACTCTTGTTTCAAAACATCACTTCAAGTGATTTCATACTGGTGTGCATTTGCTAACAAAGAGATGGAAGTTCTGTTTGTCAAGCTGTGCTCAGAAAACACCCTGATATGATCGATGCAATTCTTCATTAATTCTGTCTAATTGCATGTTCCATAGCATTAGTATAAACCAGAGGCCTCTCAGATCTCTAAAAGCTGCTTGATTTGTGTTCTGTGTCTCAAAAAAAAATTGTGCTGCACAAAATGCATTTTTTCTTTCACCTGGGCAGTGCTAATACCGTGTCACGATCTTCTCCTTGCAGCAGTTTCTGGGCAACAAGTGGAAAAGACAAGGTGGACCTTCTGAGTGTCACCTCTTCTGAACCTCACTGCAGCCCAGAGACACCTGCGGTGCCTTTGCCGCTGCTATTTCTGCCACTCTGGCTGAATTGTGTGCCTGACTGAGCAGCCAGACTGGAATTTCTAAGTGGAAAGCTCTGCAGAACTGGTGTGTCATGCTGTTTCTGCCCTGGCATCCAGAGTTAGAAGGTGGTGACAAGCTGCTTCTGCCCGAGGAACTCTGAGGTAAGCCAGGGCTCTTCAACCCAGGTTGGAGGAGGAGAGGGGAGGGATGTGGGTGAATACAGATCTGCCTAACTCATGGAAGCATTAGGAGGTATCAGATGAAGCCAAAGCGGCCAGTTCAGAGAAAACAAAACTGTGTTTCTTCACAAAAGCCCCAGCAATGCACTGAAGCCACCTGCAGTGGGGTGCTGCGAATGCTGACGTTAGCATGGATCAAGAACTGGGCAGGTTTACAGATGAAAAACCACTTCTGGCCATTGTCAGCTACAGGGCGCTGGACTAAACAGACCTGTGGGCTGACCCAGACCAGCTGCCCTTAGGCTCTGGTGTTACTTTGCTTTCAGACCAATAAATCACAGCAGGTCCAAAGGATACCTGTGGAGCTGCTCGCAGAGGAAACCAACAGCATTTCCTTTCAAAAGGGACCTACCCCCCAGTATGGCTTGTGCCCTAAACCAGTTGCTTTCCCCGGCTGGCAGCATCTCACCATTTGCAAGGCCCTTCCCAGGGTCCAGGCCATCCGAAGGGGCCACATGCTGCTCTCCACTTTGTTAAACAGAACTTGGGTTTATATTTAGTGGTGCGTGGAGTGTACAGATGAAACAAATCACTCCTATAAACTCAGCAAGATGAATAGGTCCTGTTGAAAACTAGCAAGGAAGGCTGAATGCAAGATTAATATGCAGTCCTGAGTTATGCTTCCCACAACTTTTATTGATTATTTGGAAAGTAAAAAAACCCCTTGTGATTCCGTATAGAAGTCAGACTGAAATTCTTCTGCAGCCGTTCTTAAAAGCAGAAAATACTTTGGGAGGAGAGCTCTTTGGTTTGTGTGAGGGGCGAGAGGTTTAAAAGCTTCCTGTCACCACTTCAGTCTTGTTTACCAGCAAGTTCTCAAAATAAGCACAGAATTCACAAATAGAAGAGTTGTTCTGCTTAGAGGCTTCTCCACACTGGAAGGTCAGCCTGGGCAATAGGAAACCTGCAATCTTTTGGATTCTCCCGCTTTCGGCTCTGATGTTGACGTGTCACTAGGAACAGGTGACTCTCGCTGTGCTTACTGTAAAGGTGGGACAGAAAACTTCTCTGTTCTGAGAATTTGATAGGGGATTGGCATCAAGATGTGCTTCTGTTCTGGGACTGGGTCAGGGATAAACTGTAAGCAGGCACTAGGATACTTTGCTGTTTGAAGGTCATCCCTGAGATCATTTAGACTTTGTCAGTCCCTGTTTCCTCTCTTTTGTTCTTAGAGGAAAAGAGACCATCTAATCCTCCACAATTGCTTCAGCAGCATTCTAGGTGACCTTGTCTTCTGCATTGAGGGGGCTGCTTACCTCTCAGAGATCTAGAGCAGGGTGTTAATTGTTTAAGTTACTCGGAACAGAGAACCACAACATCTTCTCTCATTTCCAAGCCAATACAAAGTGCAGTTATCATTCATTTGCTAGTATTAATTATGTTTTTCATCTTTTATTATTATGAGTGCTTTGAAATCATTACTGCCTGCCTGCAAAGGGAAAGTTCTGACCACAGTATGAATCTATAGCACGTCATCTAAAGGATGTGAAAAATTATATCCTCTAAGGTCCAATGCTTTGTATTGATCTCACAGAAGAGACAAATCTCATGGGTCAAAGTTGAAGTGATATGGACAAGCAAAATCAATAATAATTTTAAAAATAGGCATTTTTTTCCCCTCTTCTTTTACTAATTCATAAAAAAATACAAGGGCATCATAAGACTTGCACATTATTGGTGTTTTGCAGATTGCTGCTCTCTTTTTTATTAATTATATTTTGGAAATTCTTTTTTTGCGAATATCCAGTTGGCAAAAGGGTTTTTTGAAGCTGAAATCAAGCATTTCTATCAGCATAGAATCGGGCTTTGTTGTGGTGTGTCTAGTACAAGGTTCTTTTGTACCTTGAACACATAAAAAATCATAGCCTTCCTTCAGTAACAGTCAGAATTGCCTGTGACAGGATGGAAGGACCTTTGACATCCTGTGGTGAACTTCACTGGGTGGCTTCTGACTTCAGCTGCTCCTGTCTTTCCCTGTCCGTGCCTCTCCCCATGCCTTCTGAAGGCAAAAGCAGAAGGTAACAAGTATCTGTGCCTTAGCTGACCTGTTCTCAGTCTGGCATAACAACTCAGTCCCGTCTTCTTCACCATGTCAAAGTAAAATTAGCTGAAGAAAGTGGGCAAACCTTTTCTGCTTGTGCTCCTGTGACAGTAAGTCCCAGTGGGGAAGGACAGGACGGCAGGTAGGCTGCTGGAGGTGGTATCCCTGTTCAGCTATGTCCATGAAAAAGAGTTTTGCTGCCCCAGGCCAGCTCATAGTTTCTGGATGCTTGTGCTGACTCTTATTTCAGCTTGTGGTTAAATATTGTTGTTGAAGTCCTCAAAATGTTCTCTGTACTGAACAGAGCAGTGGGGAAAATGCCACCCCTAAGAGTGCTTTTGGGCCCTCCTGAAGAACCTGTTTCAAAGAGCATGCCTTGCACCTTTGCCTGGGATAACTTGCTAACCAGAGACCCTGTGTGTGGGGCTGGGGACAGGGGAGGAGAATCCCCCACACTTCGTTATGGCCTTTAGCATTACCCAGCATTTAGCAACCATTAAACAATTGTTTAATTTCAAATCTCTTCTAATTAAACATTAGTCCCACACTCTCCCTTGCCCTGTATTAGCTGTGTTAAAAATCACAACCCTAAAAGAGCTTACTTGAAAGGTTCCATAATTAAGCATCTACTTAGTCCAGGAATGTCAAGATCCATTTTCCCCGGGACAGCGGAGGTACCTCTGGGTGTACCCACACCACTGCAGCCGGTGGCAGAACCCAGCTGGAAGTATATATACAACTCTGTCTACAAGCATTTCAGAAGTGCAGTGGGAAGTGGATGGAAGGAGTGTAACAGAGCAGATTGAAGTGGAGAAAGAAAAACAATAGGTACAAATTTCTACCAGTTTCCTCAGGCACCCATAGCAGCTGCTTAATGATACATGTATCATTATATCTTGGAGTAGTTGGAGGGCAGAAGCAGACTTGATTACACTACAGACAATTGTTTCACAATAATTCTGGACCATTTTTCATTAGCTGTCTCCCCTCACAGCAAAACAAGGGATAATTTTTTTAAAAAACCAAACCCTTATACCTCTAGAAGGTTGTCCAACAGTTAAAGATTTTTAATAATTCATCATGCGAAACATCTTGAGCCAAATACGAAATTTCCCAGCAATAACACCAAAAGATGAATGAAGGGAGCTGGGGTTAACTTGCTCTGATAGAAACAAAAGGGTAAATAAAAAGAATGATGCCATCACTTTTCCATGATTTATCAGTACATTTTTATTACCCCCTCTGCTTTGACGCGTTTTGTCACTCAGTCTGTTGAGCCAAACCAGTTCATTCCAAGCAAGCTGATTAAGTAACTGATTAAAACGAAGCAGCAGATTGGCTGCCTATAATCATTTCCCATCATACAGGCAATAGGTAGCAGGCCTTACTGGTGAGCACGGCTGCTGATGTGGCCTTTGAGGAACGATAAGGACTTTGGGGTTTGAGCACCTGGCTGAGTTCATCAGGTCACCAGGGGACCTGACTGAGTGGTGCAAGCAATGACTTTTATGGCACTTGCTGTGTGTTCTTGCCCTTGAACCACCTTTAGAAAGAAATGACACACTCATGGTAACATTTAAGCGTGGGGTTCTGACTTCATTAGCTGAAGGTGATGTGCTCACCTATGAGCAAGGAGCAGTTTGCAGGAGGAGAAGCCTTGTTACTTATTTTAGGTCTGCTTCCCAAGACACACTGCAACTGCTCCCCAGGGCAAGTAAAGGTGACTAAGACCTACGTCCAGGCTCATAAAGTCCTGAAAATGATAGAGCCTAAAATTGAGTCCTGTTCAATGGCAGCTTATTTAGAGGACTTTTTCAAGAAGAAATAAGGCGGTGATGGGAGCTAAAGTGCAAGGAGACATTTCAACAGGAAGACCAAGTCACCTCCTACCCCAAGGATGGGCAGCACCTTCTGCAAGAGTCAGAGCTGGGGTACGAAGTGGAACAAAAGACCTGCTGCTACAGCTGCTCATGCTGCTGATAGGAAGACAAAGTTTTTGGTGACTTGTAGGTTCCCCCCCAGAAATAGCTTCTGTCTTCTCCAAGGTGGGAACCAGCTTGGCTGTCCTGCATGGGCAAAGCAAGTGATGGTGGTGGAGGTCTGCATCATTTGGCATTTCTTCCTCAAGCCTATTTTGGGTGCCTGCGAGTGCAGCTGGATACCCAGGATCTACCAAACCATATCAGAGAGGTGAAATGAGTGGCAGTGAGTGTAAGAGGATCCCAGTGTGGGACATCCTTATAGGCAATAATATGTCCCAGGAGGTCTGTTCCTAAGACCTGGTCTTAGTGAGTGACATGACATGAAGCAGCAAATGATGTAAATGCCAAATTCTGCTTCTTCACCTGCAGGTAGAAAATGTGTTTTGTAATTCAAAAAGGAGGACCAAAATTTTCAAATTACAAAAAAAAAAATTAAAAATCTTGTAACTAACTCTTAGGTGGTAAGTCCTTAAAATATTGAAATGAGATTATATACATTACATGCGTCCACAGTCCCTACATTCAACTTGGTTATTATTTATCCAAATCTAAGGCCACTGGAAGTTACAAGCACTTCTTAAAATGGAGTGATTCTGCTGTCAAACGTGTTTGAAAATGCTGGGTCTTGCACCGATCAGTGCATTGCAACCAAGAAGCTTCTTTAATCTTACTCAATTCATCATTGTCTTGTTTGAAGATTGTAATTCCAGTAGATTTTCAGAGAGGAGGAAGATAGCAATGAACTACAGAGCACAGCCAACTGTAAACCATCTTGCCACGTTCACTTTGCCACTGCCCTAGCAATTGATGTTGTTGCTTCTCTTGCCCTGTGAGTTATTGCTCTAGTAAAGCAGTGCCAAATTCGAGTCAGCAGGCCTCTGCTGGCACTGCAAAATGACAATTCTGATCTGTTTTCTATAGCATGACATTTTCAGGAAGGCCTGCAAGGTTTGGTTAATAGGTTTGTCAAAAGAGAGCTATGATAGAAACCAGTGAAATATGGACTGAGAGCAGAGCAGAGAACCTGTGTCACGTGAAATGTTACCAAAGCAATTTCTGGGAGACTAATTATTCACAACAGATAACTAAATCATAAATCTCTGTTACAAGTGGGGGGATTGAACGCGAGTTTCCTTGGCAAGCAGTTCTGAAGTCTGCTGCTTTAATAGCTAATACATAAGGACCTGCTGCTGTTTGAATATTGTACAACTCTTCTCAAACTTTCAAGAGACCAGTGCATCGTCTGGTTAATGAAGTGTATTTTCTGGGAGATTTTGCAAAAGCAAAGGTCCCTGGTGGTTCCACGTTTAGATTTTTTTATTTTCATTTGTGATAATCTTTGCATTGACTAATGTTAGTGGAAACTGGTCTGTGCTATCCTTAGTCAACCACAAAGTCCCAGCAGTGGAAGGTATGAAATGGGCTGTGAATGAAAAAAAAACCAACACATTTCCAGGCGTTTTTCCTCCCTTCCTTCTAGGCAATCATTCAGCAGCCTGTTAGGAATTTGTTCAACGGTCCAGCCGTATGTGAAGGTGGAGAAAGGAAATCTTCTTGGAGCTCTTTGCATTAACTATTATTTACTTCCCTGCAAAAGTTGTCACGGAGCAGTGAAATAAACTTTCTGAGGAAGGTGTCCTCTGGTCCTACAGTTGTGGTGTAGAGCCAAGTCACCCCAGAAAGGGGATGGAAGATGCACCAGGGGGTGGAGCCACAAGAATGCTGCTGACTTCCCTCTGCTATTAAATACTCAGATGAATATGAGATTTTCCTAAATAGCAGCTGCCAGAACAGCCCATAAGTGATGCCGATGTCTTTTGAGACCAGCACTTAATAACATGTTCTGCTCATGTCCTTATATTATCTGGAGCTGATAAAATCTAGGATTATAAATTGTTCTGCTAGCTGTTATTACCCATACTAAATGATTTCTTGATACTTCAAAAAAGAAAAGTAATGCACAATTAAGAAAATGCTATTGCTATCTGGTGCGCAAACCACCTTGTAAGACCAGCAGCTACAGCAAATAAGTCTATTTTACTACAGACTTGCATATACTAATTGATGGTTAAAGTTCATGCATTTTAATCTATTACATAAGCGTACGGAATGGCGGAAGGAGAGCATTCTGAGTTGCACCTTCATTTTCTTTATTTCATATTCTATTTTTTAATGTCTTTCATTGCAGAAACAGTAACATGCTTTTTAAAGAAACTTTGCTTGACACTACAAGAAAAGAGGAGGTTTTGAAGAGACATTTACATTTTTTTCTAAGAAATGACTCTGCAATTTGCATTTGCAAGGAAGCAATCATGGTGGGGTTTTTCTAAGTCAGCCATCGCGTTCAAAGTTGATGTGTTCCAAGGAAAGGAGCTGAAATTAGTTACTGACATGCAATAATTCATTTCTTATTTTACCAACAGTAATTAAATTGCCCGGAACTGTTGTCATTTAACAGCCTATTAATTGACTAATGTGCATTACTTGCATGCAGGCTATAGGTAAAATCCAGGGATTAAGAAAGGAAGAAAGAACAAGAAGAAAAACCTCACAGATTTTCCTGACCATCATAGATGAATGATTAATTTATTTCATAATGGAATGTAGTCTTTACAATCACTAATAGGTTAGATTTTAAATATGCAATTTCATCAGCAATAGCCCTAAAGAAGGAAATGGTAGCCAACTATTAAACCTTCAGAGAGGAGCAAAATGACTAATTGGTTGTGCTTGCTTTCAACCATATGAAGATTATATAGCTCTTCCTTCCTTATAAATCAATGACTTCTGCTTGGAATCAGTATTGTCATTATAAAATTCCTCCTTCCATTATACCATTGGCCAAACATTCTGATATTTTCCTCCTCTTATTCCATCAACATCGAAAGAAACTTTGCCATGTGCATCCGATAGTCTCAGCTTAGTAGCAGCTACACACAAGTGGATATAGCAAGTTCAGCAACTTTGATTTTTGTCCAGTCAAATAGGATACATTCCAGTGCTGCATTAGTGGCCTGTGTGGAGAAAAGAAAAATAAAAAAATCAATGAGGTCACCACCTAGGTCCCAGCTGAGAATAATCCACTTCATAAAAATAAACCAAAACCTTCTCCATCGTCACACTCAAGTCTGGAGTGTTGCAGGCTCCTACCAGAGACTGTGGCTATATGAACAGACAGGGACACAAAGGTCACACTTCTAAAGAGATGGGATTTTCTAAATCACCTAACCATCAGGAGACTAATAACAAGAATGTCTTTCTGTGAAATTGGGTATCATCAGTTAGAAGACATGAGGAGGGAAATGAATTGGATGTATTAGCTGCCTAAGCTTGAGAGAGGCATGGAAATTCAGTCCAATGAAGTAGCAGTTAAGACACTGATGAGAAAAAGAAAATATTAAAGCCATCATATTGGGCTTCTGAGAGGCTAAAGGAGAACGGAATAGCTCCAGGACACAAGGCTGAGGAGACCTTCATATTACTCATTTTTTATACTGTGGCTGGGAGTTGTTTGGCCAAATGCTGGAGTCCACAGTGCCCATATCTCCCATCTGCTTGGCTTTCTTTGTAGGTCTGTGATGAAAAACAGGCACTTCTTCATACTGCGTTACCTCATTTGAGACACAGCAGATGAACTGTGCTCTGCAAGCCTTTATTTTTCTCTGTTGACTAGAAAGGGAGCCTGCATCAATAGATAGGAGGTAGGCACCTCCACTGCAGATCTGTGACGTTAGAGAAGATGAATCCCATCACTGAAAGTGGTTGCCTGTCCTATCTGGAGACTTGACCAAGTACTCAGTTCTTAAAGTCACTGAACCTGCACCAGGCCCTAATCAGTGTTGGGCTCTGGGTGCCCCACCATTCCTGACCCCAGGTTAAGTGAAGCCTTTGGACCCCCATGGTCATGGTTGCTGGTGAAGGAAGAACACTGAGTGCGCAGCCAGACTCCGCAGCCTTCGCTAGGCTGTCTTTCAAAGTGCAACCACATGTAAGCCCATAACACCCTTGGTTTTATTTCAATAAAGCAGTAATTTAGACAGTAACTAAGTATGTTTGGAAGAATGTATGGGAAGGCTATGAAACTATTAATAACATTTGGACAACTCCCGCACTGTTTTAATGCGTCGCAAGTTAGCACGGTATTGATTCAGTATCAAAGTTCTGAGAAACAAGCCTCTTACCAATATCTGGGATCCGATGTTGTAATTGAACTAGAAAATGTTGGATTTCCAGCATTGCTGCTGAGAAATCTTCCCAATAAATGTGTTTTCCACTGGGGCTGAAATCACTGCAAGTGCTAGTTTTATTTTTTTTTTTCCTTTTCCTATTTCTCCTCTTGTACAGCTTCCTTTTCTCCCTTTGGAGTGTAAAATTAACAGAATGGGCCAACTCTTGCATTTTACTCTCTTGACCTGTGAGAGGATCATTTGAGATACTTGGTTTAGATAATGAAATCTTTTGGGGAAGGATTAAACTTTGGAGGAAAGAAAATGGGTGGACTTGGAAAATATGTAGGGAAAAGAAAAAGAGCCAGTAGGAATCACAGGCAGTAGAAACCTTTGTCAGTGTGTGAGGGAAAAGGAAAAACAAATAAGGAATAGAAATGGGAGCCACAGCTACGACACCAAAGCACACAGGAGAAAGAAGAGTTTCTGCTTAAAGGAGAAATGAAATAGTGTGAAGGAAGAAGTGATGAGAACGGCTGTGGTCTTGGCCTCTTAATTTTGAGTGCTTGCTGGCATCCCCAAAAACAGATGCCACAGCAACTTCCATTCTTTATGCCTCCTTGTTTCAGGATCTCCCTCAGATTTTCATATTTCTTTTATCCAGCATCTTCCATCTACAGCTATTAATCCCCAGACTTTGTCAGTACACACTGAAGAAATGAGGGATACATCTTTTTTTTGTTGTTTCTGGATCTCATTCTGATTTTCCTTCTTAGATCTAGAATGACATAAGCTTAATTTCTTTCCAAGAAACAAGATCCTGTCAATAGAGTGCAGAAGGCAGAGCTATGTAGAATAGGCAACAGGAGGGATCTAGACTTAGGAACGTCGCTGCCACTGTAGTAGCACCTTTTGTCAGGTCACATGGGTGGGTTTATGCACAGATTGTCAAAACTGCATTTTTTCAGCTGGTCTGAGCAGTTACAGTTGCTCCCATGCAGGACATGGTATGGACACATACGCCTCCCCCATGGCTTTCCAAAGAGCCTCGGTGTTCTTTATCCAAAGCTGTGCTGTTCTGTTTCACGTGAGAAGCTACACGGAGTGTAGAAAAGCCTGATTCTGGTAGAAAGCCAACAGTTCTTCCTTATCTATAAATGGTTCATCACATACATAGCTAGTGCCAAGTAGCTGAGTAGCCACAGCTATAACTCACTAGTTACATGTATTTGGTTCTTTGATTGTTTTTCTGTAGCTAATTACGTATAACAAATATGTCAACTGTAGATAACCTAGAAGTTATTTATGCTCTTTCTTTTTCATCCTAGATGGCTTCTAACCAAGAACACACATCCATAAAATATGCCTTCAAACCACCAGTGGCAAAATGTGAACCTGTAAGTACCCCTGATCTACTTTAGAATAGATGTTTACAATTAACAAGGAAGAAATGACACTGATTTTTCATAGCTCTGTGGCTCACGTATTAAAACATCAGAACCTGAAGACCTTCCGAGCCTCTCATCATTTCTAAACAAATGCAGTCCAAAATGCATTTTAATCTTTTAGATGATTGGGCTGCAGAAGAAAAAGGAATTTCAGTGGATAAGTCCAGTAACATTTTGTCCAGGACCAAACGTAGGAAGAAGGCATAGAAATTATGAATTGTCTGGATCAGAAGTAATTCCCCAACCCATCTGATATATCATCGGAGTCTGTGGTTCCTCAGAAAGCTGGGAGTTAATCTATTCATTGGACTAGCTGAGCCTGACTAACCTCACCCAAAAGTACTACAGGACTCTTAGGTGTAGGAGCACAATGGCAAGTACACACAAATCTTTCAGGAGGGCACCTTGGAAAGGAAGCCAACCTCCTGAGAAAGCTATTAAAATAAGATTTATGTTTTGGTGGTTGTGGCGTATGTCACAGAAGTTGAAGTTTTCAGACTAACTTCCGATAGCTGTGTATGCACTTTGGCTCTGTCGTACCGGCGGGCTTGACTGACCGTTCCCATTCCAGACAGGAACAGGAGACTTTAAATACTGGAATAACATGATCTGAAATTTTCTGTGGATAGCGCTGGGTGCTTTGCTCTTCAAACTGTAGAAAAGCTATTTTAAAATAATTTGGGTTTTTTACCTTCTGTTTGACCAAATAGCAGTAATTAATCAACCTCCCAATGCTTCCATCTATTTGCTCCTCAATTTCTGAGACCTAATGTCAACACAGTTGCTTTGTGGAGGAAAAACCTCTGCGTTAGGATTTCTACCTGTAGCTGTCGTGCCTGTGAGGAAACAGTTCCTTGAGCCCATAGCAGCAGCATCCTGAGCCGTAACAGACGTGAGTTCACACGTGCCATTGGTGCTCGGACAGGGTTCCTGTCACTGCAGGCATGGTCCAAGGTGTTCCTGTTTCCCTCCAAAGAGGGTTTTGGAAGGTGTGGAGTGTGGGGAGGTTGTTGTTATTTAATGAACAAGCTTCTAGTGTCTGAAACTCATACGGTCATAAACCAACAAAAGGAAAAAAGAGAACACATAACATGGGATTCAGAAATAATTCATGATGATTTAGTTTAATTTGAGTTACTATAACCCTAAAGCTCCATTAAAACCTAAAATGAATGCTATTTCCTCCTGAGAGCAGAGAACAATCTGCTAACTTTTGCCAAGACGAGAGCTCTTAGGGTGTACAACATGAATGCATATAAATGACAAGGTTTATATTTGCTGTTTTCCCTAATGTTAACTTTGACTGACATGTCAAATTAAACGCAAAAGGGGGAAAAAAAAAAAAAAGAAAAACATGCATCAGATTAAGAAACATGTAAGGAAGTGTATTTTCTAACTGCAAAACACAAGGCCTTCACACTTCAAACAATCCAAACAGGTTTTCTTTTAATGATTAGGTTTCACGTTTTTCCCCTTTATGCTAGAGATGCATTGAGAGCTACAGCAGTAGTTGGAAATAATTCAGTAAGCCGAGTATCTCCTTTTTTCACAACTCTAGTAACACTGGGGATGTTTCAGGTTTCCTACTGTTAACGTTTGGTGCGAGGAATACAGGAAAATTAAAGTAGGTTGAAAATTCCTGATTGAAACCGACGTAGAACATTAGAGAGCATTTTCTATCTCAGGACATGACACCGAAATTGGCCTGAGCTCTCTTGTAATGGCACTTGCAGCCTTTTGCAGGTAAACAAATAGGAAGTTGCTTTCCATTAAGGAAGACAGATGCTGCAGAGAGCCTGGGTCTCCCCAGAGCAGCTGCTCTATCTAAGATCCAAATAGGTCATTTAAGCCCCGATCCCACAATGAGCACTATTGGGTCAGAATGTGCCTATCCAGGGATTAAGTCGTGACCTGATAAAACTGAAAAACTGGGATTTTTGTGTATACTTAAAGCATGTTTTCAGAACATGAATATTTCAGAGGGATTTTTTTTTTCCTGCCTCACTCTTTATTTGATACAGAGAGCTTCAACTTCTGCTCATTCCAATTCAGCTGATTTTCGCTCCCATTGTTGAGCTCTTTTTTCATTCAGATAGTTTAATTTACCTGCTCTTTTATACACACAGCCACTGTGTTTATGGATAATGAAATGTTTTTCTATATGTCAAATGAGCTTTTTAAAAGTATTATACTCTGCAGGCACGCAGGGGATGATGTTTAAACATAGCTTCCTCCTGCCTAGGCTGCCAGTCGATTGGATTTTGAATCTCCTATGAGGTAAAAAAATTGATTATGGAACATTTTGGATAGGGTTTGGAACATAACTGTATAGCTATCTATTGATGTGCATTACCAGAAGCATCATAAAGCAACTGGGTCTAGGATGTCCTTTCAAGGAGATTATTGGGTAGGGAATGGCTTAACATTTCTAGCATCCTGTTGAATATTTTGAACAGGGAAGGATATTGCTGTTGAAGTCGACATTACTGGAATATGAGCTTTTCCCTCTTACAGAAGCTGAAAAACTCATCAACATGTAGTTGGAAAGGCAACAACTGCCTAACAAGCCAGCGGCAGTGGGGGACGGATTCGAGGGCAGATGCAGATTCAAGGCTTACTTTCTGTCAGTGGCAGAAGCTGGTGGAGCATCTCAGTCCTCTTGTACAGTCTGTAGGGTCACTGCTGTCTTTTGTTACCCCACCCCTGGCTGCTTGCTGCCCTGGGAAGGACGGGGAGAGATGGCACTTCCCTTCACTAGAGCTTTTGGTCACAGCAGCTGATCCAGTCAATAGCACCTCAGATGCCAACAGGAGCAGAATATACTTTATCTATACAGTGAGCTTTATAAGATGTCTCAGAGTTGTTCCGTGTTGGGATTAAGAAAAGGCTGCATCAAAGTTGTCATTTTGCCCATTTTCCTTCTCCTGTGCTGTCACTTCTACTTTATCCCTCTTCCTACTAACAAAATGTGTATTTAAATTCCTTGTAGCTTTGGTCCTTCCCTAGTCATACTTTAAAGAACCAACTTTTAATGTTCTGAGTCTGAAACATTTTCCAAGTTAGTTGATTTTGTAACTGTATTATTCCAATTGCAAAGTCATCAGTCTGAATTCTTTGACTGCTTTTCTCTCTCTTTCCTTTTTTCCTTTGTAGCTTCAAATTCACTCTTTTATTGCTGAAAAATCCCAGTATTTTTATTTTTCTTCTAAATCTGGCTGCTTCCAAATCCCTGGGGTTCCAAGTCAATATGTTTGGTAATGACTTCATACAAAGGAAAAGAAAAAGAAGCCAATTTGTGTTTTCCATTGTTGTGATAAATGCATATCTGAACTTTCAGCTGGTCTTGGCTTCAGAAAATAAAGTAACCAGCTTTGCTGGGTGACACTATGATCTGAGGAGCAAACCGTGTCATCAGGAATATTGTGATACCACATTTTCTTTGTTTCCTTGTTTATTTTTCAATGCTCAGGTGACTTATCCTTTGCATCTGAAAGCAGAAGTGAGCGATGCAGGCATAAAACTGAAACAGGGGATTATACTTTAAATCTGACATTAGGAGGCAAAGATTTACTGTCACCTTACAAGAGGCACTGCATAAAATCCTACAAAGGAAGGCCATGGCCCTAAAGAGAGCACAAAGATCTGTATCATTAAAAAGCAGTTGAAATTAACCATCAGAAATTCAGGTTTTAAGGAAATCAACATTTTCTGTGGAAGACACCCTGCTCCTTCATGTGACTGTTTTCTCCTCAGGGGAGCTGACTGGAAAACCTTTCTCATCCTCCCCTTTCCTTTTATCTTACTTTGGAGTTTAAAACTGGGACTAGGTTTTTCTTTCTTAAGAGTTCTTAGATTTATACCTGTGCAAATGAGAACCGAACAGAACACACACACAGCCATGAAACTGGGGAAAAAAAACAAAAACCAAGCAACAAAAAAGCAAAGCTCCTAAAATTCAGCAGCCCCCGCCCACGCTTCCAGAAACTGCTGGTGGCCAAGTTTTCTGTATTTTCTGTTGTGTGTAAAATTGTGTATCTGGACACAATGGTTTGGGGGCAAAGCTTCCAGTGACTCCTTGAAACTCAGAGCAGATTTTGTATTCAGCTCTTGTTGCACTGAATAGTTCGACCTGAGCTGGCCCAACGTGCAGGAGCTGACGTGTCTCTGCGTTGTGATGCAGTCACACAGAAGTGATGCTAATGTAGATCTACTTAAGTAATAATATAATTCTGAGTAGTGTCCTCAGAGGATGAATTGTACCAAGAACAGGTATACTGATGCTAAATTGAGCACTAAATTAAAGGCTTAAAAATGAGGAAGCTAGTAAAAAAGATGTTAAGGTGAAAAGTGAGGAAATTAAAGTGTTGCAACTCAGCATGGGGGCTACTTAAACATCCCATAAAATGAGTAATAAATGACTACCCCTAGGAAAAAAAAAAAAAAGCAAGCAACTCAAAGAGCAGGTTTGCAAATTAATAGGTGTAGGCAAAGGCAAAATTCTGGAAAAGCTGAGCGTGTGTCTGTACAGGAAGGGAAGAACTCAGTTTATGAAGAGGATTATAATTAATGGCAGGTAAATACGAGACAGAAATGTAGGGATACTAAAAGGCATTCTGCAAAGCAAACAGCCAAAAGCATATAAACAAATAATGAATTGTTTAAATCTACAAAGAGCAGGAAGCCTGCTGAAGGAGACAGAGCCAGAGTCAGCTAAAGGCCAAATGCTAGGAGAGGAAACAGCTGTGTGGTAGCTCTTCTGGCCATGCTCTTTGCTGGCCTGGTGTCCCCTGCTCTGAATATTTCTCTTTCTTGCCACAGGCCTTCTCATGTGATATGGGGATTACTTTTTTTTTCTATTTTTCTTTAGTCTGCGGACTTTCCTCCATCACTGGGCACAGCCTATGGCGTGTGTTTCCAACTGTCCCCTGGAGAAAGGAATATTTCCCCAGGATTATTTAAGTCTAGCAGCATTTTGAAAATGGAATGCCTGTAAAATCCCAGACCCAAAAGATCCTTAGGGAATTTAATCTCTATAAATGTTTTGTCAACATTTTCTTTTGCCTCTTTTGTGGCTTATATTGCAATGATTGAAATGTGGGAGCATATGGTATAACATAAGATATTAAAATGATGAAGAATACACAAAGCATCCTTGCAACAGCTTTGTGCATCTGCTTCGGCATCTTGGCTAAATTCCAATATAGGTTATTAGATTCCTAAATTCCCTATTCTTTAATTGTCTCTGTGATATGGTCGAATTGTATCTATTCTAGTGTCCTGTGCATCTGTGCCTCAGTTTCCCAGCTGTACCATCCTCTGATTAAAGAGCTGATTTCAGATTAACCCTCGAGCCCAACTGCTAAATCTTGCTGTACCGAAACTGTCCTTGAGAACAAAAGAGTCTCTTCAGCCCTGCTTCTGGGTTGCTGTTCCTCTGCTGTGGGATTTAGAGAGCTGAAGTGGGCATTTTGCTCACCTTTCTGAAGTGTCCTCAACCCTAAGCAGTGGTAGCCCTGCCAAGCTAGAGCCTAGACACTTGAAGGTCTTAAAGACCTTCTGACTCAGTCTGCTATTTTAAATGATGTGTTACTGGCAGCTCGTTCCTCCCTAAGCACAAATTTTAGTATTGCAAAAATAATTTGTGCAGTTTGGAGGAGAAAGAATTGTGAAAGAACACGAGTTTATGGTGTGCAGCCTAATATTTTTCTAGTTGGTTCTCTGAATAATTTGGGAGTGTTTGGTATTTAACAAGTAGAATGCTGCCTTTAAGTACTTTCTTTTGCCTTAAGCTCTTAAGATATTATTCAGGCACTGAAAGTAGTGGAAAATCACTAGTTAACCCAGCAAACTGATTTTCAGATGAGGTAACCGCTCTGTTGTATAGGGGTTTATTCTACATTACACTATATTTAACAACAGATAAATTTGGGGATGAATGAAGGGAAGTAGTTGGTTAGAAAAGATGATGATAGATCTCATTGTGTAGTCGTGAAAATGACATAGAATCTTTTCTCATGTACAGGAGGAAAAATAAGCTGTGGTTTTGAAATGTAGCTTGAGGGAATGGCTGGTAGAAAAAACTGCTGCAACCAGTGAAGGATGTGTGCCAACGGTAACTGCCTGTGTTTGTTTTGCTTTCGGTTAAAAGTCATTTTAAATTGGAAAAGTAAAAATCTGCGTAATTGGGGATTTTGGTATCATATGAAGCTAAAGCTTTCAAATTTCCACAGGACTTGAGAAAAGTGGAGATTTATTTTTTTTTTTTAATATAAAGCATGTGCTTTAATGGTTTGAAATAATGTCTAATAATGTATATGTGTGTGTATGTATGTGTGTGTGTATACACCACATCCAGGCAAGGTAAGGGGAGGAGGAGGAGAACTTCCAATAACTTGGCAATCATCTAAACCCACAATAATCAGAGTAAGTTAAAATTTCACAACAGGAAATGTAGAGAGCCAAATCATACTCCCCGTGCACCACTCAAGTAACCACACTGTGCTCTGGGGAGTCCTGGGGGCAAAGGATCTTCCCACCCAGATGTTCCACAGCTGCAGAAGGGCAGGCAGACGGGGCTGCCTCACTGGGGAAGGTGTGGTCATGTGGGGAAAGTGCTGGGCTGAGATTTGCGAAGCCACAGAGGGAAATGCTCATGTCCATTAAGCAGCATTTAAACCAAGGTGACCTGGAAAGTCCCAAGCTTATCTGTTATTTTTGTTGCTCTTTCATGGGGAAAAAAAATTAGCACTGTCATGGGGCTAAGGGTGGCCGGGATGCAATGCTCCCAGCCCATCTTTCAGCTCACTCCTTATCCACAGTTGGTAATATTATCCTAAACACATTTTTTTCCTAGACAAGTACAGCTTAGGGAAAGCTAGAGGCCAGACATCATATTTTTATTTACATCTGACCTTCTCTCTGTATCAGGAGTATTTGGACATAGGACATTGTTCCATCCTCAGTCAGAGCAGAGAGTGTATGTGTGCCTGTGGCGTGTACCTAATGCATGGTACCTTGTGCTATAGGACAGTTACGCCTCCCCTCTTCCTTCTCTTACCTCCTACATAGACCAGACACCACCAAATACCCACGATGGGAATGCATCTTTTTAGTTTGTACAAATCACAGTAGTGTGACAAAGCTTAAAATAACTGCTGTTAAAAGAAAAAAAGCATTTATGGGAAGTGCTTTATTTCCTTGGCTCCCATTTCTCATGCATTGATGATTATAGCTGTTAACAAATCACTGCAGCGTTTCTTCTGTGGATCAAATTTATGGGCTTGAAATTCCTCATAGAGCTGATCAGTTCTGAGCTCTAGCAAATCTTGATGGAGGGGAGAAAAAAAATGATAGCGAGAAGGGTCACAAAAGAAAAAAAAAAAAGAGCATCCCAGGGAAGAAAGCCCAGCATCAAGAGGCAGGCCATGGGAGTCACATCTCTAGCTTAGGCACACACTTCATGAATCATCTCTTGTGCTGCTTCTTGGCATGTCTGTCCTGTTCACACAGATGCAGATTTGTTGTCTCCTACTCGATGTGGACCATGTGCTTATTACAGCAGCTCAGCCAGTGATACTTGTTCTGCTCCAACAGAAATTGTCAACTCACACCTCTGTGTTCGCAGCCTGCACTCAGTGGTACCATCCTCCGGGTGCTGGGAGGACAGTGCTTGTTCTGTGGCTCGTCCCAGGCAGCCTACAAGCTGGTGATGAACCAGTGCTTACTTCTCGTGCTAAACTTGCAACAGAGCAGTTCAGGGACTTTTAAAACCCACTTGTGTAAGGTGAGGCTCCAGAAGCCTTCACTCACCTAAATTAGGGTTGGTCTATCCAAAACATAGAGCATCTGCAGGTCATCTTCCAGTGGCTGCATTTCATCCTCTGTTCTTTTGGGCCACAGGTCCTCAGTGTCTCAGAAACTCATGCTACTTCTCCAGTAAAAACTGGTGTCTGGGAAGCAAATGAAACACTTCTAAATGTTTTGCCCGCTTCAGGTTACCTGCTCAGGCTGTTCTCTACCTCCTTCAAATCATGGGAGCCACTGAACTTTTCCAACTTGAAGTTTTCCTCCCCCTTTCCTGCCCACTCCCTCCACTGCACTTTCAATGAGAGCTAAAAGCAGTCAGAACTATGTGAGGAAGAACATGGGTCACACCTTGCAGAATGAGATCCAGAAGACTGCACACAATTGAGAAACTTTAGATGAAGTGAGAGGCTTTAGATGCTTTCTGCCATTCTAGTGATCCATCTGGAACCCACCAGAAATGGAATGTTGGTGAGACTTGGCTGCTGCCTGCCTTTCTGGTGTTTCCTAGCTCCCTCACTACGGGCTCTGCAGCTACAAACATGAGCATACTTGAGGGATCCCAGAGTCCTATGGTCAAATGTTCCAAAATAAACACAATGCCACTAATGCTTTTCTGCAGATTTTGAAACCAGTTTTCAGCCATATACTGGAAAAAAGTTCTGATAATTTATGTTACCCAGATGTTTTAAAATTCAACAGCTTTCCTTACCCATAAATTTAATAGCATTAAACACCTGCTGGCTCGGAGTAGCAGTTCTTGCCAAAAAGAAAAGCAGGAGCAGAGAGATACACTGCTAATGTGCTCGCTTCCTCACCATCAGAGCTAAGGCTCTGAGCTGAAGCCCAGCACAGCATTACCCCATACAGAGCAAGTTTTTCCTGCCTCTTTGCTTCAGAGCAGAGGACTCACAACAATTCTAGCCTGCCAAAGAATATCAAATGGGGGGGGGCAATGAAAAGAAAAATAATTTTGGAAATTTAGGAAGGAGTCTTTTCTTAGGCCCTTACTGAAACTCAGGAAAGAGTGATTATTGAAAACTGGAGAAGTGTATAAGGAAACATCAAAGCCTAGGGAGTCTTGGCAGGGATGAAGGACAGGTCTGTGACAGGGGCACTTCCACCACTCTGAGAGCTGGACCTGGGATGTCAGAGGAGCATGAAGGATCTGACTGTAACAAATAGGGATCGTGGTGGTGAAGAACTTCAAAGGGAAAAGGTTTAAAAATCTATGGAGAAACTCACGAATGGAAGGCTGAAGGAAAAAGTGAAGTGCTATGACTGAATGAGATTTGAAGTAATTTAAAAGTACAGTTTTGGAAAGAATACCAATGCACTAAAACCAAAGAAAATAAGAGCAGAGTTCTAATGGGCTTGGCTGAATATAGCACATACAAGTTTCCAGTAACATCCTTGCAAACAAAACCTTCAGCGTGGTGTCACCAGTTTCACGAGCCCTTCATTTTCTTATTAACGAGCATTTGAAAGGATCTTTATTTATAGCATAGTTGCTGGAAATCAAGAACATAAACAGTGATTCAGAGAGAGGCGAGTGTCGCCAAATTGCAGTGGGTGAGTTGCTGATGAAGAAACAGAGGAGAAGGTTTCTGATGCTGTATGAGGGAAGGGCAGCAGCAGCTGCCTCCTCCCTGATGGGCTTTAGGGGCTGCCAAAAACTGTGTGGTTCAACCACTTTGAGCAGGGAGTAGCGTAAAGAGCCAGGAGGCTGCTCCCTCACACCTCCATCTCTGCAGCAGGGCTGATCCAAAGCAGCATCGCTTTTAGGGGCAGGTGATTGACAGATCAGTGGGAACCACGCACCTCAAAACAAGGCCTTTATTGGAATGAATTTTTTCAGTGTAGTTTATGGTGATCCTGTGCTTGTACTGGTATCTTAGTTTGATTTGTGTACAGGAACAGTCCTGAGGTTTTTGTTTCAAGAAAGATCTTCAGATAGAAGCTACAGTAATAATGTTTCACAAATAGGAGCCAGTTTACATTCTGCTCTCGGAACAAGCCAATAATGTACCTCAGACTCCAAAGGGAAATGGATTGTTAATGGAAAAATTGTCTTCATCCTCTCTTTCTATTTAAGGCAGCCTTTGCTGCCAGCTTATCATGAACACATAAAGGTCTAATGCAATACGGAGTAGATGGTATAAAAGTAAGAGCAGCAAGAGCTCCAGATGTTCATTAGTGGAGTGGCTGTTGTAAAAGGCCACTGAGGAACTTCATCTGTTCTGTTCCCTCAAAGGTTTTCAGTCATTAAATAATTTTCAAGGGACTCATATCAGCAGATTCTATTGTGTTATATAAAATCTTTCCTCTGCACACTGTGGGATGAGTTTACCACTGGCATCGGATAAACAGTTTCACTCCAGTTGCACCCGCTCCAGTTCGTGCTGGGTTTAGCCCTCTGCTGTCGTGCAAACGTCCTGCCAAGGTCACTCAGGTGCAATGACAGATGGAGCCTTAAAACTTTATTGCCCTGTATCTAGAAACATAAGTAACAGTAAATTTTGCATTGCTCTAACAGTTTTAAAAGTAGATTGGGGTTTTGGACTGTATTTTGTTCTTACATCTTTAATAAAGTGTAACAGGCACCAGCCTTAAAGCCACATTTGCAGGATTAGATTTTTTACTGACATAAAGAAAGGCTTTTTCTTTTCTCCAAACAGGATGCAGTTATGCTTACAACTGCAGTGAGCTCCATCCTACCACCTGTGGTTGTGCACTGTGCTGTAGAGAAACATCTCTACCGAGAGAGAATCCAGCATTGGTCTTGTTCACAACATTAGAATACCTTTACTCATAGCTAAGTAGGGAGATGAACACTTATTTCTTCTGTTTCTAGTTTGTTTTGTTCATTTGCTTGCATAGGTGTGTGGTGGGATGTTTAGAGTGTTTTTATATTACCTTAAGTAGAGGAACGGTCCTTTGGGTCACCTAAAGATACCTACTTGTTTCCTCTAATGAGTCTGCTTCACGTTTTCCCCTCCTGCCCCCACCATCCAGTCTTTGCTTCAGAATTCTAATCTCGCCCTCATTTTCTGCATAATTTCTTACACCGGTGTTGCACAAAGAAAAGTACTTACCTTTTGTATGAAATTTAGGGACAGTTTCATACAGGGAACCAAGATGTGCTTTGTAGTCTCGCTCATCAAAGCAGTTGATTTTAAGGATGTGATAACATTGGCTTTAGTAGTGAGCACGCAGAGAAGGAATAGCTGCTGTGGAAGTTCACTCACTTGGGTTGTCATTTCCTTTCTATTTTCAAAATTGTCATTTTTTGTTTAAAGCCAGTGAAGCTTTTGTAAAGACATGGAGACAAAAAAAAAGTTTATCTTGTTGACTGAGTACACAGAGCTGAAATAAAGACTTTTCCAGAAATGGGAAAAATTGGGATATTAATTCTTGTTTCTTGAAAGCAACAGGTTCTGAAAGCAATCTTATATAGATATATATACACAGAGAGAGGAAACTCTCCCTAGAACAAAAATACAGCATTTTCAAAATGTTATAAATTCAGCACCTTTTACGGGATTACAATTGAACAAAATACCACAAATCCACCAAGCCCCTCCTTTTGAATTCAAATACAGGGTTTCTTATGGAATCAGTTTTTAAGAACTACACATCAAGCTTTCAAACTTCTGCTTCAGAAAAGTTTCTAATGCAGCTTAAAACACGATCTTCTGTTCCAAAATCCCCAACTGCTCCTTTTTTGTTCATTGTGCTGCAGTGCGCAGTGCAGAAGGCACAACCTTCCCGCAGTCTTTGTTGTCACAGGTGATGACACCGCTGTTTGAGGCCACGTTCAGTCCCTGATTACAGTGAGAGATGATGGGAGGATATGCCTTTGGGGGAAAAAGTGGCTTAGATCTCAAAACTTTTTGATTAGGCTTCTCTTTCATTGTGTATGTATTAGAGAAACAAGACTGTTCAGCTAAGATAGGAAGTCAGACAAAATACGTTGAGCTGTATCCTCATATGATTGTACTCAAAAAAGTCGTACTGAAGCATCCTTCTGTTGGTAGAAGACCTCAGCCATGCAAGTGCTGTTCCTACTGAGTTCCCAGCTCTGGAAGGGCAGATCAATTCCAGCAGTGGAATTACAGTCCTGACAAGAAAGTGTGTACCTTTGAATGTATGGACATGAAGCTTAATCAATAACTGCATTATTGTAAATTATTTCCTAGTTAGGTATATATATTTATGCTGATAAATAGAATGGGGCTTCATGGAACTGGTCCCTAGTTTTGAGACTTGTGGCACCATAACATAATTTAATGCTAAGTAGAATTTCCAAATTAGTTATAACATCAAGACTTTCACTTCCCTTATTTTGAAACCTGAAAGACATCGACTCTTTGCACCCAACCAATGCTAAGCTCATTCAGTGCTTGGTCCAGTGTGAGACTTTTGTGCAGCAGCTGCTCCAAGTGGAGTTCGAATTCCCAGGTTAATTACCTGTTTTCTCTATAGAGTTGCTGGAAAAAGAGGGGGTTCCTCCAAAGGGCAGAAGAAGAGCAAAAGGAGAGAGTTGAAGCTATCCAGGACAAAATTGTCAATGAACGATTGGTTTCAACTCCCCTCGCTTTGCAGAGCTGAGTTATCGGTATCAGCTCTGCAGGACCCACCAACTGCCCTCCTTTTCTGAGGACAGGGGCCTGAAAGTTTCTTTCAAAGGTCCGAGCTAGGATAACTCTCTTAAAGTACAGCCAGCAGATAAAATGACCTTTTGTAAATTATCCTTGTGGTTTATGTATTCTTCCAGATGCGAGGGCTCTGGAACCCGCTCCTCCCAAAGGAGGTGTGTAAGCACATCTCCCCTGAGAGTGCCTTCGATCCATCCCAGGCTGTGAGGGAAAATCAGCTTGACCTCCCAGGTGGAGTGGTGGCACTGGGCAGTGGAACTCAGGGGTCCAGCTCATAGGTAGCTCATTATGAGACTGTGCTTATTTACCTCGTATGCTTTGTTTACTTCACGAGAGATGCATATCCTGTTCTTGATCTCTGCTCTCAGAACTGTTTACATGCACTACACAAAACTATAACAAACTAATAAGCAAAACTAATTTTGAGAGCAACTCGTGCTTTGTTTCAGTGTTCCCCCTGGGGAAAAGACTAGCAGGTCTCTTCAGAGCTTCAGGACACTGATAATTCTCTCTGACTTCAGAGGAAACCATGGGCACGTTGCACTATCAAAACCAAAAACCCATGCATTTCATGATGCTTATGCCCCAGTAAAGGTACAACACTGGCATGGTTGTAAAGAAACTTACAGACTAAGGAGCTGATGGTACTTAGCCCTTCCCAGTAGAGTGGCAGTGGCTCCCAGTAAAAGGATTTGGAATTAACAAGACAAGGTCAAAGTATTTCTAGGGCTCGCAGGCTTGATATCGCTAAATAAGGGTCTTTGCCTTCTGAGCTAAAGCCAATACTTTACTGGCAGAAACCTGTACAGATCATGGACACTCTTGTGTAACACAGAGGATTTGTGCAGCTAAAGGAACATTTAGAAAGGATTATTTTTCCTTCTTTTTTGATCATCTTGTTTGTCTGGTTGATTTATCTTCCTGTCCTCTTTACACTGTCTACACTCTAATCGGTTTCTGGTTTATGGGAACTATAAAAACTCTTTTACACTGAGAGATTTACTTTATTTGAATGCAAATTAAAACTATTATCTTTCAGTTACAGGCCAAAGATTGCAAAATAATGCTTGTTTATAACTTGAGGAACTAATCTTCCCCCCGCCCCCGTAATGCCATATAAATTGTTCAGCTAGAGGAGAAACATACAGTTAATTTTTGCCAATCATTTATGTGTTTTATATGTTAATTTGCTGAAGAGATAACAAGACAGAGAGAGAGTTAGATTACAGTGATATGAAACTACAATATACTTCGCTGTTGATTACTCTATATAAACACAGTACTGGACTCAACCTCCTTGTGGTGGTTCCACTGAAAGAAGCCACAACAGACTATGTCTGGCTTGTATTTTAAAGTTAATGCTTGCAAGAAGATGAAATGGAATTCATAGAAAGCCTCCGAAGAGAGGGGGAAGAGGAAGAACATGTTACCTTCACACAAATATGATGATGCAGGTGACATTTAGAAGGGATGCAAAGGAACAAAATGCATTTTCCCAGACACCTTGCTCTTTCTGTCTGTGAGAAACTGCTGGTACCATGATCAGATCCTTTGGTGGGGCAGAGACTCTGATGACCCAGCAGCTGCGTGCGTAGCGTGTTTGTGTCCAGGTACTGAGGTGCATGAACTAAATTACTCTATGTGACGCAGTATCTGCCCCAGAACAAAATAATTCTGTTTTGTTTTTGTAAACCCCAACAGGTTTTGCTTTCCCTTCCATGTTTGTGCTGCTAGTGGGAGGACTCAGATACAGGAAGAAAGTAACTTGCTGCATGGAACGACAACAGGTAGAGCAATAACATTATCTGACTTTGTAATTTTGTGGTTTGTCTTTTACAAATATGAAAACCTTCCTGCATAGCCTCTTAATTAATGTCCCCTGGAAAAGACTTTCAGTCCAGTCGCACATTTCTTAGGTGTAATAACACAGACTAAAATGCCCTAGGATTTCATGTTGCCCAAATAGGGAAGTTGTAAGGGAAGTGTTTGTTCATTCACACATTGAGAAATTAATGGTCACTCAAGGCCATGCTGGTAACTCTGTGAGCAGAAGAGAAGATATTCGTAAAGGTCAGACACCTCCTAATCACATCCTTTTTCAGGATTACCAGGATTGTAATTAGCTGACACAGAACACTTTTGGAGCTGTGAGAGCAGCTCTCTTTAAGCAGTGAAAATGACTTTTGATTGCCAGCATTCCAGTAGCTGGCTTGGTGTTGTCTGCTCGCATCGAGCAGTTAGGTTGGCAGAGGAGGAAAGGATTGTCTCACTGATAGCACAGCCAATAGTCACTGCATTATGTCCAAGAGGTTTTACTTCAGCTGAAACTTCTCAATTTCTGCTAAATAATTAAAGTGTGGAAGTTTATAATCCTGAATCCCTTCTAGAGCTTGGTGAAAAACCACTATATTGGCTTCTTTTCAAAGTTCTTAGTGGGTTTTCACAACACGAAGCCAGACCCTTGGTTAGCACAGAATGTGCCAGTTTCTGTGACATGGAAACTCAGTTCATGGTTTTGACCACGTTTGGTGAATTCATTCATGGGACATTAAGGTCGCTGCTGAAGAGGAGAAATCAAAAACTTCGGAAAGAATAGTGAAATTAGAGTCTCTGGTTTCCTTTTGTACCGGTCCCATCCTGTTTTCCTTAAGTCTATCAAAACCAGTATTTAAACTGAAAGTATGTGGGGTTTTCCTTTGCAAAAACCCGCACTGAAAGCATTATGTTGATGTAGTTTCTCAATGCCTCTTGAAAGATGGGGAAATCTCTGTCAGAAAAATGTTTTTTCTTCTTGTTGGAAGCTTGGGTTTTTTTTGCTAAAAAATAAGTTTGCATAAACAAAATTCACAGGTAAGAAAAGGTTGATGTCACTGACAGTTTTAGGGAATTTTAGGAGAAATTCAGAAGCAAAGATTTGTGCTTTCACTTGGCAGTAAGTTTGTGGAGATTAAAAGTGTCCCTTAACTACATTGTTTGAAGTTTAAAATACCTGAATTGTTCATTAGTGGAAATTTTGATCCAGTCTTAAGAAAAAATGTTTCACTTTGGAGGGAATCTTCTGTGTGTGAGCTGCATTAGTCTCTGAAAAAAAATCTCAGTTGTGTTCTGTAAAATATATCTTAAAAAAACCTGTGGTTTGCAGATTATTTCTGCTGGAGCTTTTCTTGATTAGTGCTTTATATAAACTGACTTGATTCCTAAATAACTTGAACAGACAGGAAGGGGGCTGGGGAATACAGATACAATCTTAAAATATTGTTTCTACTGGTGCTGTAAGAAGTAGCTCGGTTCATTTTGACTGATACATTTTTATGCTCTGTTTTGAAATACTTTAATTTGAAGCTTGAACTGTGAAATAACAGAGCCAGAGGAATTTCCTTTCTGGTTTTTACTGCTTCCCAAACTAATTCGTATGGGCAAAGATCTTAAAGTGCGGCGCCAGTGTGTGGCTTTACTAATAGTATCTCTGTGATCAAGTCATTCCCGAGAAAGGCATGTTTCAAATAAAACCAAAATGTCAACCTTAAGTATTTTTTATTAAATCCCTTTTCTTCTTCTCTTCAAGTTGAGCTTTAGCTGACCACTTCCTTTGTCTGGTTTATTTTTATTAGAAATGAGCAGATTCATTAACTGTGCACCTCGGTGGTCAGGCAGGGACTGGATATGTCCAATAATGGGTAATGGTTGTATTTTTCATTGGGAGACCAATGTTTGCTTTGGAGATGGCCTGGGGAGCAGATGTAATCGGAGATGGCTCTGTGTTTACCTCTTGTTTCACTGATACACTGAGCAGGTTTGAAACCAGTGAGAAAGAAAAGCAAACATTTCAGAAGAAAGTACCTGCAAGCACTCACTGTTTCCCCAGAGAGCGTCCCTGGGATACTGCCAGAAACTCCCCCCACGTGGACATGAACATGCGTGTGCACATGTACACACGTGTGCACATATGCATATGTATTTCATGATACAGTCATGCCTGGCTCCAAGGACGTTTTCCAGCTGATCCTATGATCCACTTTTTTGCTGTGGGGGTGACTGAGCGCTGGCACAGGTTGCCCAGACAGGCTGTAGAGCCACCATGCTTGGAGCTACTCAAAACCCATCTGAGCATGGTCCTGCAGAACAAGCTTTAGGGTGGCCTTGCTTATATTGGACTAAGGGACCCCCAGTCACCTCAGCCAGTTTGATTCTAAGCTTCTGTAAGCCATTTATGAACTGCTCGCTGGCTGATGCCTGTCAGCACCAAGTCTACTGATCAATGTCTGTCTGCTCGTTGGAGAACTTTCTGATGTACACAGTTTCAGTCAGTGGGATTATTTTATTTCCTTTTTTCAGTGTTGTGCTTTATTTCTCCTCTTTCCAGCAGCTGTTGCTTTCTACATGGATATTTATTGGTAGTCAAGGTCCTTTGAAGTACTTGCATACGGGTGACTCAGGTGAATAAAACAACCTGAGGAACATGAACAGAAGTATTCCAATACTAGGCACACTATTGAAATCACGAGATTCTGGTCTCCTCCTGTTTCTTTCAGCGTTATTTTCCCTGTCAAAATGACTGAGCCTCAGATTGCCATTTGCACACAGGCAATAAGAAGCACTAAGCTTTGGTAAAAGAGTAGGAAGAGGGTGGGGAACTGACAGCAATTCACAGTCCCCATTTCCCAAAGCTGTCTCGTTACTCTTTGTTTCTTTTGCCAACTCCAGGAGGCATTGCCCATTTCTGTGGGTCTGCCGTATGGCTCCCGGTGAATATTCAGTGGTTGGTGTGTTTCTTTCATGTGGTTCTATCAGGCACTGGTCTTATTTAGTACATCATGCATGCAGAGAGAAGCAGTGACTTGTCACTAGGGCTGTTCAAAGTCTACAGGGTTAGTTTGTGTAATGGCTTGTGAAATGAAACTCTCCAATGTGCTTGCAGTAATTGGTAACAAGCCACGTTACCTCTGCAGGAGGCAAACTCTTCACGACAATATCAGCATCTACTTCTGCAAGGTAGAGTGGGAAGAGAAGAGAAAGGCCAGATCTAAGGGGAGAATGAATCATGGTGTCACAGTAGGTAGTCTTTCACACATTCAGCCTGTGTGACCGCTGCTCTGTTGTATGTTAAAATAACAGAGTACCAATTCTACAAAAACGTGGTCCTTCCAGTGGCAAAAAACTTACTTTGGAAGGAAGTAGACCATTGAGTAACTCACTCCTCTTCCCGCTTCCTTAAAGTGAAAAATCAACATTAGAGACCATGTTCAGGTAAAGGTTTTATTCTGAAGCCACCTGAATAGTTGATTCCCTCTGTCAACTCTTGCACTTGAGATCTCGTATGGAGCACAGGGTAACCTCTTGAGGTTTGTGGTATCTAGGTGCTGTTTGACAATTTTATGGCCTGTTTTTCTTTTCTAAGGAGACTTTCTAGACAAAGAATGTTGAATTGCCTCATGTTCTTGAACATGAAGTCATTGTTACATTTAGGTTTGGAAAGAAGAGATGAAACAATTTCAGAAAAAAAGAGACTGGGATGAACCAGAGTTCAGGTGATGATTATATTCATTATGATAATTAAATAAATGCTCAGTACACCACAGTATTAAACACCAGCTGTGCTTCTTTACAGCTAATTTTTTGTCAGCTTCACATTAAAACCAAGGTCAGATTTCTGGACTGACTTACATCCCATGCGATTTCATTACCAGCAGAATGGTTCCATGGCATGTAACTTGGCACTGAAGTTAGTTTTCAGTCCATGGTTTTATGATTCAGGTGCAAAATGCAGCTTTGGCTTGCATGTCTCTGAAAGTTATTATACCTTGGACTGTACTTCTTTTCTTTGTTTTAGCAGATCAGCTAAACTTAATTTTCTCAATTCCCTTCTGCTCTTTCCTCTTCACTCTTCCTTTATTGAAAACAAGTTCATTAAAAAAAATACTGATTGCTAGCCCAGAATGAGGACTAAGGTCGGTTGGCAATTTCAGAAAATTAAATCAGACAAATGAATCATATTTGCAAATTGGCTACTTGAGCACACGTGCATATTTGACTATCTATATATTTTTTTTAATGTACAGATCAGTAATAAGAATGTAACAGCTTCCATTCTTGCAATGACAGCAGAACGGCCAGAGAGAGGAAATTCTTTTTTCTTTCTTTCTCTATGCAAAAAACAGTGGCAAAAATACTTTAAGTAAAACTGATGAATGTTCTGGCTTTGCGGGTATCCTGTTACTTCTCAATACATTTCTTAGATGCCTAAAAATGCACATCTAGCATTAAATTCTTACACATGAGAATGTTTTGCCCAAAAGCAGCATCAATGTGCTTCATACACACATAGAGTCAAGTTAACAGCAGCCCTGCAGTGCGTCTCAGTGTAACAGGCTATTTTATGTGATTATATTATTCATTATTAATTAAGAATGTTCTCGCCTCTGTTGTTTGAAGTCAGGAGAATCTTCAAAGGCTCTTACTGTGCTAACAATGATTCTGTATTTGTTCTCCTCTTGTATTTCTCTGTAAGGTCACTAATGCATTGTAACAAAGATGTACACCTTGTACATCTCATGTGGTTGCAGATGCTTAGCAGTCAGTTTTGTGAGGTATGGTTAAAAAAAAATAAGCACTTGCTTATTTTCATTTAGTTTTTAAATATCAAATGATCTCAGCCAGCATTCTGGTCTGCCCAATACAATTTTAAACTTACTGAAACACTTTGCTGAAGAAATTTTATAGGGGCTGGATGCTCTATTGTCACCTAATGGGTTTTTTAATGCTATCGGAGGGAAAGAGCTGAGCAGGTGAACACAGGAGGGCAGATCATGACACTCCTCTTGTGCTAGAGTCCTCAAAAGCAGTACAGCAGCAAAGGAAAAATACCTGCAAAAAATGGTTAACCACTTGGCCATGCAGTTATTTCAACACTGCCTTCCAGGACTTGGTCCCTCTCCAGCTAAAGTCTTTGGGAGTGTTGGTTTGCTTTCACTGGGAGAAGAGCTGGGTGAGGCAGTGGAGCTTTTGGTTAAGCAGCCTTCTGTAGACTCTTGTGTGTCTACTAAGCACTGGACTGACTTGCAAGTTGATATGCAGAAGGCAAGTCTGGAAGTCCAAGAAGGTCCATAAATAGGTAGTCTCACTCAGACCACTTCAAGTTGTCTAACTAAGCTGCAAATACCAGAAAATCCCCTTTCTCATGGGATTTCCAATGCTTTGGGCTTCTAGTTGAATTGCAAATGTTGAGTGCTTGCCCTCTCTGCATCTAAGGAAGAGATGGGCCATTTAAAAGGAAGCAAGAAAGCAGTGTGAGGAGTGCATAGGAGGCCTGCTTTTCAGTGCCTTTGTGTTGGATATCTGGTTTATGCTGCCTCTACTAAGGTGTAATTTTTGTATGAAGCTTTTCCTACAGCTGGGCTGTTCATGACAGCACCTTTGCTCTGTTTGGATCACCTTAAGCCTTCGCACCTTTAAGCCTACTGCTAAATATGGCTGAAATGAGCCAACAACTGAAAATAGACAGAGTGTGATCCCATTAGCTTCATTTCCTTAAGGAGTCAGATTAACTTGTCTAACTTTTTAATAACCATAATGAGTATACATATATCTATTTTATTTTAGCTGAATTAGTTCATTTATATGCTGTCAGAAGAGAATGAAGTGAGGCTGACCCTGCTTGGCGCAGGAGGTTGGATTCGGTCTCCTCTGACCTGAACTGACCTACAGTCCTATGGTCTCACGGCTCATTTCTAACCCTAGCTCCTGCTGCTCTAATATTCTTCCTATGCAGAGGGATGTGAGCTGCTGAAACAACAGAATATCTGACAGCATGAGCTGAAATGCCTCTCTGAGGTGTGAAAGCATCTCTTTATCTCCTGTGTTCGGGAGTTATTCTCACCCTAACAGTAACGCTGCCTTGGCCCTTAATTGCATCTCTCTTTCCAGCAGAACTACCTGCCCCCCTCACTGCCACCAGCTCCTCATTGTTTATATCACTTGCATTAAGAAACTTGCATTTCTGATTATTTTAATGACAAACAAACCTGGCCTTTTGAGATACTCTCTACTACAGTGAGGGCACAGCTAAGCAGAGAAAGTAGGAAATTCACTCACAAGAGGTTCTTTAATTCTTTTTTTTTAATTTTTTTTTTTCATTTGGCTGAGTTCATGCTGAAGTCCATGTGTTTGTATTAGCCCTGCTGGGACATAGTTCAGCACATTATTTATACAAAGTTACTTCAGTGGCTGATTGTTATTAATTACCATCCTGAGTTCTTTGCAAGTCAGGCTAGACTCCAAATGAAATTTGGGTTCCAAAGTAATTAGGAGTTAATGTTGCAATATGTGTTGCCTGTTGTATCCTAGTTTTGCAATAGCGTTGAAGAAAAATTGTTCATTTGCTTGAAAACACCCAAACCTTTCTCTAAAATGTGAAAGATAACTTTAAAACTTACTAGACTAGGATGGCCTTCCTCAGCCCTATGCACTCTTGACTGGGTGAAAAGGGTAATACCAAAGAATTAAAATGGCATTCCTGTTATTCTGTTACTACTTTGGTTTAAGAGCCCTCACCAAAAGTAGAAAGGAAGTTTGAACAGAACTTCCACTGTGTTCAGTGGTTTAGAGCGTAGAGTCACCACCTACACACCCGTTGCATAGACTCCTTCCAGAGTGTCTAAAGAGATGGTCTGTGGATCACCACTGATCTGAACCTTTGCTTCAGGTTCTCAGAATGTGACTTCTTAATTCCTTTTTTTGAGCCAACATTTTTAAATCCTATTTCTATGTGTAAGGAAAAGTGATGAACTGACAAAAAGGTGATGCTTTTTTTGGCTATCTAAGTAATTTGAAAGGGAGTAACTTTCTAATAACAGGTTTTTTGTGGTTTAGTGATTGCTGAAACCTTACTTTTTCTACAGAATTTAGTTTGGGGGTTTGTTAAATTGAAAAAAAAAAACAAACCCAAACCACTTAAGAACTGTAACCCCAGTTGTGGACTGTGTGCTAAGGTAAAGAGCTTTCATGGGAAGGATGAGAATGGTGATGTGATTAAAACAGACCCCGTTTTAATCAAGATACCAGGCTTCCCAAAATTATTCTATTCTTACATTTCTGCGTACACTCGGACACAAGGACATCAGATATTTTCTGTGCATATTTACAGCTGAATGGAACATATTTCTTCCCACTAGAAGGTCCAGGAATTTCTGCCCTATTCTTTGTTGCATATAAATGCTGCCAGGCATGGTAACTGGCAATGAAAATTCAGTGTTTATAACCTACACCTCTTGCTGGTATTGCTTTTTTACACGTCTGGCTATGACTTTGCAATTGAATGCTGGGTCAAAGGTTGAAGAAAAAAATGCAGTGACCTTCTGACCCTCCCTTACCTATTTCCTGTAAGGGAGCAACTTTTCAGCCAGCTGTGAGTCTCTTCAGAAATTCTGTTGTGAAGCACTGTTTGAAATTCAAATATCACGCTCTTTAGATGCAAAGCTGTTGAGGTGGCAAGTCTGCTTAGATCTTGCAGAAGAGATCACAAGATTAAGGATTTGCTTCCTCTAAATTTCATCAGCTATCACAGTTCTTCATTTCCCAAGGTGTAAGGCAACTTGCACACATTGCTTAGAAAATACAGTATCATAGAATTGTTTTGGTTGGAAAAGATCACCGAGTCCAGCTGAATATAATGCCTCGTTTCAGGGCAGGAAGCGTAGACCTTTGCAGAAACACAGGCTGGCACGTGGTAATCCATTAGCATACTCCTAGTGACTTTGAGGACTTCTCACACACTTTAATATCATTGGCTTCGCAAGACCCAGCAGTTGAGAAAGGTGCTGCCAAACCTTCAGAAAGTAGAATCTGAGGGTTTTTTGTTTTCTTTCACTCTGAGACCTTTCTGGAGCCACCTGAAGCCCATAGCTCTTTGCAGGTCCAGTTCCAGACTGGTTTCCCTGTACCCATTGCTGCTAAGGTGGTGACTCGTGAGGTCGATTGGCGGTGCGGGCAATGCAGTGAGGGCTCTGACAGCCATTTAACATGTAATCTATTCCTTATACTATAGGGCTCAGAGCTACACGCACCAGGAGAGCTTATTCTTGGTGTCCCTGTTGTGTTATTTACCTCTGCTCTGAGCAGTTAAGTCCACCACAGCCATTTAGTAAATTATCAGTTTTCTTATTGGCCCTAAATTGCGCCTAATTAAAAATCTGACCTCCACAAAATAGTCCTCTTCCTAAAGAGACAGAACATAAACAGGAAAAATCAGCTAATTGCTGTAAAAACTGCTTTTGTGGCACTGTAATTGGACCTCAGTGAAATGAATGAACCCACTGGGGATTCCCTAATGAATGTTTAACTGCAAACAGTAGTCGGGCACTTAAGCAGCTAGGCTGATGGTCCCTAATGAAATCAAATAAAATCAAATAAAAGAATCTGGCACTTTACTAACCAGATTTCTTGGCATTGGGACATAAAAATAATATAATTCTGGGTAAATAAAATGTAAAGAAAAGTTATTAGTAAAGCAGTGAAAACTTAGACACTCTTGCTTGGATTCTTTCTTTCTTTTTCTACTCTCTATAGAGAGTTTTCTTTTATTTTTCTCCTTTTCTAATGCTTTTAGAGAGGCCCAAAGACCTTTTCTGGTTTTTGCTACTCATGTTCTCTGACTTTATTTTACAGTATGTTTCTCAGAGGCGAGCTGTGGAACTGTGGGATGTAGGCAATTAAGATCCTTTTCATTTTTCCAGACTTTAACAAGGAGCCAAATTCTGATGACCTCACTAATTTGAGCTGTGCTTTGCTTCCAACCATTTATTCAACTCGGTGGTTAAAATTCTGGCCTTACTGTGTAACTTGCCTTTGAAAAGCAAGTCATTAAACACAACTGGTGAAGGACCTCAAGACTGTGTTAGTGCATAAAGCAAGCTTAAAGAACCAGGGACGTGCCACCATCCCAGAACCTCATTATTGATATTATTGCATATTAATGCTCAGTTGCACAATGATGGGGCTTTGTAAGTGATTCAGAGGGTGGGATACGTAGGTTACCAACTTTCAAGAAAAGTTTAAATTGCTATTAAAAATACTTCATGATGTTCCACTATTGAGTTGTAGCACTGGTGATGTGGAAACCCAGCCAGCTGCATTTTCATTAGTACCTCACACCTCTGAAGTTTTTGCTGGGAGCTAGTGAAGTGATCTGGTATTTTGCAAGTATTGCAATTTAACCAAGAGAGTTGGAGAAAGTTCAATTTAATAATGCACTGCCAGTTTTATTTAAACAGAAAAAAAAAAGTGCTACTTATCATTGTGCCTAGCATTCAAATGCATATAGTTTGTTTACATATTATAAATAAATGTCAGTTGCAATATGTTTGCAGAATTATGAGTTAGAATATCCGCTGGCTGTTTCCTGATGCATGTGATAAATGGACATTCAAACTTCTTATTAACAACAGGTAGCATTACAATTACTTGGCACTGCCAGTGAAAATATTTTTCATGAGTAATTAACGCAAATGAAATGAATTTTGCAGTAAGATTTCGTTTCTAGACTGCACAGTTAGAGCTTACCATACCTCGGATCTTCTGTATTAAATACAGGCTGATTGTGTTCTAGGAGTGATCACTGAAACTGAAGAGTGAGAATAAAGCAGATTTCAGCTAGAGAGGGATCTAGACTCCTTTAGTGGGACAAAAACCAGTGCTGTGGGTGGACAGATAGTTCTGAATGTAAACAACTGAAGATGTTATTGATGTTCTGGTGAAGATTCCTCCAGTCAGGCATGGTGTGTGAGGCTGCAGGGCTGGCTACACACATGGTCAAGTAAGGCTTGGTGGTGAGATGGGCAAGAATTGTTTCAGATGCTGGTAAGGAGGAGAAAAGGGTTTGAGTATTGCTGGCATTATTCCTTACCAATTGTCTTCTGGTTGTTATGTTCTGGCCAGCACAGTTAGCAAATTCTGCAGCCCCATCTAAGTTTGCCATGCAGATCCCAAAAAGCTCCATTCCACTTGGAATGGTGAACCTGGAGACAAAATAACGTCCATCCTTTGATCATCTCTGAGCAAAGTAATAGTTGCCAACCCCAGTTGTAAAAGCATCAAGTGCTCACAATTTCAGAAAATAGTGAAGAAGTTTTAAAATGAATCAAAGATCACCAGCTGTTATCCATATAAAATTCGTTGAAATACAAAAAGGAGTGGTTAATGCAACCTGAAGGAGGAGTCTTCTTGAGAAATTAAGACTGGAAACCATAGGGATATATATTTCATGATGGGCTAAATCACAGTTATGAAATAGATCCCTCATTCTTCAAGGAGAGGGTCTCTTTTGAAGACTGTAAAAGCTGAGAAGTGCTATGCTGGAGCCTGAATTGAAGAAAATTCATAGTCCTTGTAGATGAAATGCACCCACAGCACTGGATAATTGGAATCTAAATGCCTTTGAGTGTTCGGAAGGGATGGTGGGGAAAAGGAATGTGTCTGTCTAATCTGAGCCCCATGCTCAGTGCACAGGTGCTGAGCTCCCAGGACACCATTCTTGGTCTTCCTACGTTGGCAGAAACATTTGGTCCATTCTAGTCATGGGCAGTATTGATACCAGCATCATCACTATCCACCGCACAAATGGAACATTTTCAGCTCCTTTTCTTATGAGCCCAGCTTTCTAGAAGTAAAGTGATATTAGAGAAAAGTTGGGAGATATTAAATGACAAAACTTACTTTGTTTCCTTTGAGGCTAGGCAGCGAAGTTGAATAGGCTGTAACAAAATTAGTGGTATTATGTGGTGGGAGGCTACTTCAGGTCATTTGTTACAGTAATCAGTGGTGTTGAATATTGACAGTTTAAACACACACGCTCAGATGGTCTCACTGTATCAGAACATCCCCAGCAAAGCTATGTTTGGTCCACGTGCCATCACAGTATCTGACCATCTATGAATCAGGAAATGTAAAGAAAAATAATATTGAAAATGCTTTAAAAGATAAAGCTTTAGTTTTATCTGGTGTCTTAGCCAAATCAAGCTATTTATTTACTGTCACAAAGATGCACAAGTTCATATCAATAATACAAAACTAATGATTTGGTTCAGGGTTCAAGATGAAAAATTCATGCATATCTCCTTAGTATACTACACTGCTTCCAGATACCTCTTTATTTCCTTATTTTTTCCCATACATTGTCTTTTTCCCAACTTTGCAATCCAAACCTTTCAACAAATAGTCATTCTTCATACACAAATTAAAACTTAGATTGCTTATGAACACAGCAGAAGGCATTTTCTGTCTGCAAAGTAAGTTTAATTTAATTGAGACTGGGAGCCGCTATTTTTGTAGCTATTTATAATTGACACAGGGTGAAATTTCCCAATTTTCTACAAAGACAGGCAGTGACAAAAGGCGAATTTTATTCCTTGTGTAAATTAATGAATGTGTACGTTACCAAAAATCACCTTTTTTGCTTCATACAAATGCCAATGCTGCTTCCCTAGGAGAAAAAAAAGCCAAACTACTTCTGTTCACAATCCTTTTTTACTTCTTCTCACCCATTTTTTTCCAGCCTTTTGTCAATTTCATAAGTGGTAAGAATTTTTTTCATGTATTTTTTAAAAGGGTTTGCATTAGTCACTGGCAAATAGGCAAAGAACTGGGTAGGAAATTCAAGAGCACAGGCCCAGAGGTTTTCCTGTCAGAATTCACAGCTCTTCATTTGTCTTTGATTTCCAAACCAGTTTAGGCTCACGTGCCTCTTCATGCCAAAT
>JANHFX010000431.1:43405-62306 GCA_027560015.1 Chloroceryle amazona | reverse complement strand
TGCTGTTGGTCTTGGCCACCTGGGCACATTGCTGGCTCATGGTCAACAGGCTGTCAATCAATCCCCCAGGTCCTTTTTTGCCTGGCAGCTTTCCAGCCACTCCTCCCCAAGCCTGTAGTGCTGCCAGGGGTTGTTGTGGCTGAAGTGTGAGACCTTGCATTTGGCCTGACTGAAATTCACGGAACTGGCCTTGGCCCAGCCATCCAGCCTATCTAGATCCCTCTGTAGAGCTTCCCTATCCTCAAGAAGATACAGTTCCACCCAGCTTGGTGTCATCTGCAAACTTACTAAGGGTGCAATATATGTCCTTATGTTAAACAGGAGTGGCCCCAGTACTGAGCCCTGGGGAACACCACTTGTGACTGGATTTAACTTCATTGACAATTCTTTGGACTCGTCCATCTAACCAGTTTTTCACCCAGGAAAGCACATGCCCATCCAAGACAAGAACAGTCAATTTTTCTGACAGAACACTGTGGGAAATTTTACTGCCCATTTTCTTCCACCTCTCCTGTCCAAATCAGAAAACTGATTTTTAAAAGAAAACTGCTGAAATGAGATCTCCTGTGATTAGTCTTTCTCCCATAAAATCATATGGGGGTAGTGTCAGAAAGCAAGGATCCTACATGTTTGAATATACAACAGTCATGCCAGTGGTAACCTGTGCCTTCACTGCTGCCTTGTGATCCACAAAGCTATGTCAGTTCACATCCTATGATTAAATTACACCTGTATATCTACAGCTGAATATACCAACCTGACTTATGTCATTGGCTTACATTTCTCCGTTATCCACTCACCCTGGAGATCTTAGTTAAACTGCAGTCTCCATGAGAGGACCAAAACTCTTCACTGCAATCAGGGCAGATACCTGTTGTCAGAGCCCTGCAAGCACCATTAGGCTTTCATTGCCCTGACCAGCCTCACCAGGTAACCCCACCCATGCACATGGGTCCAGGGGCACCTAGACCTGGCCTGAGCTACGTTGCAGGTACACCTCTTCTCAGCCCTGCTCCTATTCCTGGAACTATAACTGGGAATTCTCAGATCAACCTCAGACTTGTTACCTCACTTTTTGCTGGATCCCACTGACTGCTGAACTGACAGTGGGACCTGCCACCAACCCTGCTCTGCTCAGCTAGTTCATGTGCTGTGGGATGGTGTCCCACTGGTGATGACCCTGCCCAGCCCAGGTGAGGGTTCCGCCCAGCTTGCCCCACCTGGTGGTCCAGCACCAAAGCCCATGTTGGAGCACAACAGAGCTAGCCAGCACATCAAGTACAGATGATCTGTTTGGCAACTGCTTCACAAGATATTTTACCTTTGTTAATAGAACTCCTTACCTTTTTCTGTAAAAAAGATTCTTACAGAAATAGAAAGGAAGCTATACCATATTTAAGTCTCTGATTTGTTAAAATGTGCTTCTTATGCTCACTTTACATAAAATATTGACGAACTACTTGGCAGTAAAATATCATATTTAAGCCCTTTGAAATTGCAAAAGAGATCTTCTGTTATTTTCACATAAATCCAATACTAAAAGATATTGTAAGTTATTGGTGACCTTGTGCAAGTGTGCATATAAATGGTTTTCATGCAAATCGCATAGAAGTTACAAAGAATTATCATTTAAAATTTCTTTATAAGTTCTTGTTGATAGTTTAGGAATCTGTATTGTAGCATCTGAACTACTTTTATGATGATGAATATTCTAGTGAAAGACAATGTTATTAAGATTTGCCAAACTTGAAAACTCTTCATGTCCTACTTTCACATATTACATATTCAGTATCACCTTAGAGCCAAAGCTAATAAAGACAACGCAGTTGGTGCAAATAGATTTCTTAAAGAATTAAATTTACCTCTTAACAAAACCCACTGATTTCATACAGTTTACCAGAAACTGAAGAAGAACAGAATACATAGAGACAAGAGTTCAAGCTTGATGTCACTGTCCGCCTTACAAATACTCCCATCACCCCTCTGTGCACTTTCATGGAAGGCAGAAAGCTAGAATCAATCTTCTGAAGACACTGTTTCCAACGTACCAAGGCGATTTCTCAGTCCAATCAGAACCCCAATGAAGAACCTGCAGCAGTGACTATGGACTGACAGACAGTATCTCATAATAAAAATAAAACATTCATATCTGCAGGAAAAGATAATGTAAAAGTAGGCAATAGATACATCATACAAGAGATGCATTCACTGTGATGCTTACATTTTTGGATATGACAGAAGTGAAGCATCTTGACAACACCAAGCTGGGTAGAACTGTTTAACTGCTTGAGGGTAGGGAGGCTCTGCAGAGGGATCTGGACAGACCTGAGCAATGGGCCAAGGCCAATTCCATGAATTTCAATCAGGCCAAATGCCGGATTCTACACTTTGGCCACAATACCCTCCAGCAGCACTACAGGCTTGGGGAGGAGTGGCTGGAGAGCTGCTCAGCAGAAAAAGACCTAGGGGTTTTGATTGATAGCTGGCTGAACATGAGCCAGGAGTGTGCCCAGGTGACCAAGAAGGCCAAGAGCATCCTGGCCTGCATCAGAACAGTGTTGACAATAGGACCAGGGAAATGATTTTGCCCCTGTACTCAGCACTGGTGAGGCTGTATCTCAAATACCATGTTCAGTTTTGGGCACCTCACTACAAGAAAGACACTGAAGTGCTAGCGCAGTTCCAAAGAAGGGCAACAAAGCTGGTGAAGGCTCAACAGCACAAATCCTCTGAGGAGTGGCTGAAAGAACTGGGGTTGTTTAGCCTGGAGAAAATGAGGCTCAGGGGAGACCTACTCACTCTCTACAACTATGTGAATGGAGGTTGTAGAGAAGTGGGGGTCAGTCTGTTCAACCAAGTAACAAGTGATAGGACAAGATGAAATGGCCTCAAGTTGCACCAAGGGAAGTTTAGATTAGAATTTAGACAGACTTTCTTCACTGAAAGTGTTACCATGCATTGGAACGGTTTACTCAGTGCAGTGGTGAAATTCCCATCCCTGGAGGTATTTAAGAGTCATGTAACATGGGATATGGTTTAGTCAAGGACTTGTCAGTGTTAGGTTAATGACTGGACTCTTAGTCTTTTCCAATCTAGGCAATTCTGTGATCTCTACATACAAGAGTCTAGAAAAAGATGATGTTTTGCAGTCTACTTCAGTTTTTCACAGATGTTCTAACACCTTAGGGCTTTCTTTATAAACAGGCATGTCTAACATGCCAGGGGTTGTAAAATTTCAGTAATGTTTAATGGGCACTTAAAAACATCCTGGTCAGTCATCTGAATCTCATTTTGTGGTAATGGTAAGAGACATCTCTCCAAGCACAAAAAGCAACTAGGTACCTTTTTCCTTTTTATTGCTTTTGTACGTATAAAGAATGTTCTAGAGGACTAGAGAAAGAATAACACCCTGCTAAGCTGCACGCTTAAATTAAGTGATTACCATTACCATCCTGTCAAACTCTGGTAGCTTTATCCCTTCTCAAACAGAACTTCAGTAATAATTCTTGTGGAATCTTAATCAAAAGTAAGAGAAATGGAGATGATCAGAAGTGCCTGAATAAAGATAATATTGTTTCTAAGGTTACGTGACAGTTTCACACTTTTTCCCTAAAACCCCAAACCATGATTCTGCATGAAGCCACCACAAGGAGCTGAATTTTGTAGCTCTGAAGTACCAGGAGTGATGGGATTTTGTGATTCTGTGACTCTCACACAGGAAGCCATCAGTCCCTTTTACTCCTCTCTTCTCCTTTGGCATGGGTAGTGTTCAGCTGAAAAAAAAAAAAGTTAAGGAAGTGCAAGAACTCTCAGTATCACTGGGAGGAAGCAGAAGAAAGTGAATAAAAAGTCCTTTAGTCACCCCTTCCTTTGAACTTCAATCTTTTATACCTTTAAATCCATACTTTCCTTTCGTCTTTAGAATGGTTAAGGAATTTCTGCAAGGTCTTTTCAATACCACCTCCAAGAAAAAAATTGACAAGTAAAGCATGCTTTATTCTGTAAAATTGTTCTGAATTCAACAAATTAACTTAGTCATAGCACCATAAAGCCTAGAAGTTTGTTTCAATTTTTAGTCTCCATAGCTTTAAACATACTCAAATGACATTGTACCGCAGCAGTGAGTAATCAACAAGAGTACCTGACGTTCCAGTGTCAAGCTGACCAGTAACTGTCAGAAAATAACTTGTCAGTCATTACCATAAAATACTATCCTCAACAACCCATTAATGGAAAAATTACAGAATAAATCACTTCCACATTTCTATCAGTCTGGAATTCAGAACAATTTTCATACAATCACTAAATGCAGAAAAATCATAAAACAATGGAGGTTGAAAGGGACCTCATCAAGTCCAATCCCCCAGCCCAAAGTAACAAAATTACCACGGTTAATAATCGAAATGAGGAAAAACACAGCATTTAGACTTGTATTTTGAAAATGTTCTCTTCCACGGAAGTAAAATAAAAATGTAAAACTCATCTTGCTAATTTAATCAGGAAATAAAACTCCTGTCTTTATTTCATTAACTAGTTATCCTCAAGTGTAAAAGCAGAGTGCACTGCACTGTTCATCTCTAGCAGAACTAAATAAACATGCAGAGTGGATCTAATTCCTCCTTGGAGTACCAGAACCAGATAAAAAAAAGAAAGGTAATCCCACTGGAAATGAGGTTCCTTTTGTCCTGTTAGTATTTATTCATGATTCCTGCCTCAGACTGCTCTGATTTCTAATACTGTATCTACTGCTGGTTAACTGAAATGAAAGCATTATAATAATTAACAGATAATTTATTTTTTAAAACAAAAGCCTAAATTCCTCACTAATAGAAAATGTTACCTTCTTATGTAACTACTGGCACTAAAACACACTCCAATCTTAAGTAGATGTTTAGAGGCAGCTGATGCTTCAGTTTATTCATTATGTTTCCATTCAAGTTCTGAAATACAGCAAATGCTAATAAACTGGCTCTACTGCTGATATCATTCCAAACTTATTTCACTTACTGAAGAATTGACTTCTGTTACTTAATAATGCATTTTGAAGCAAAATCAAAAGTAATTATAAATTCCATTTTTAATGCAAACTCTTGAACAAGTTAAGGACAAAAAAAGTTTATAAACATGTATCAAACACAATTTACATTCCTTAGGAAAATGATATTGGGAACTGAGAAACATTTCAGAGATTTGTTTCTTTAAAATATATCTAATCCCAACTGGATGCAACATCACAGCAAAATTTGAGTGTTCATTTTTTAGTGAACAGTCTAGTCCTAGCGTCCAAAACAGTTATTGAGAAACTAAAAGGTAAAAATGACAAGACAACCAAACAAGAAAAGCCCACCTAAAAACAACTTGAAATTTTCATTTGTGTGGTAGCAACAGTAGAAATTTAAAATAGAAAATTTAAAAGATGTTACTATTTTCTAGCAAATAAATGATTATCACGTACAACATATACTTACTAGTTTCAAAACTATACTCAAATTATGCTTTGAAGTCTACAAAATACAATCAATATTTACAAACAAAATGAACAAAAATTTGTGATATTTTTATTTGAAATTAGGATCTTGACAATGTGTCTACATATAAATGCTTGAAGACTTTTTTTACTATTTTATTTTATGAAGAAGACTAACTACAGTTATTTGTTGCTCTTCATGATAAAAACCTTCACCGAGTGAGAACATCAAAGAGGTTCACTTCTACTGTGGCACAGCCTCCAGCTGAGGATCTCAACTGCTTTTGTTATCTAGCAATGCTATCAAAACAAAATTCATCACTGAAGAGAGGTGACCATGAGGAAGAACATAAGCCTTTTAGATATCCATATTAAATGGATAAATACAATAAATACATAAATAAAACCCACAAAAACTTGGTATCTAGCATTTCATTACAATGCACTTGCAGAATGTCCCCTATGAGTACATAGTCAAAGTCTACAAAATACAGTTATGACAAGTAACTATATTTTTGCCAAATTCAGTGCTGCCTTGTTAGTCAAAGCACTATTTCCTTTCACACTCAGGCTCCTGTATCCAGAAAACAGGAATGAAATTATCTGAAGTTACATATACATTGTGGCTATAAAGCACATTCAAATCTGTAAAATAGAACCGTATTCTACAGCAACTTAGCAATAGCATGGTTATGGCAGGGAAAAAATGTGAATGTTCAGGCCAATGAAAAAAGTCACAAACATTATAAAAGGGAAATAAACATTCCACTTTTGATCGTTATGCAACTTCATTTACAGAGTGCATGCAAGATTCTTAACTAAGTTCTAAGCCCTCTTGCTTGGAGGGTACAATATCAATACCTGTACATACTGGCTACATTAGAAAGAATAGAAGCTGACCACAGAGTGAAGCTGTTAGCACTGTGGTCCCTATAACAACGTAGGCATTTCATGGGATCTAATTCTAATCTGGTCCTGTAAGTGAAGTACCACATTTACAGTACCACAGCTGGAAATCATGGGGCCATGTGGTTCCAGAGAACATCTTCCAGTTTATTCTTCTCTAAGAGGCAATAAGGATGAAATTGCTCCATGATGCAAAGCAAAAAGTCACAGTTCTTAAAGACAGACCTGCTTCAAGAACTCTCCCACCAATATTTTGCAAATGAACAACATATGAAATTTCATAATGAAAATCTTTAAACCTTGTAAATTTCAGAGTGAACTTATTTAAACTTTATAAAATCTATAAGCAGTTAAGAATGGTGCCCTTGTTGACTGACTTCTATATCTCTTTAAGTGGTGTTCAAATCTGTGAAACATAAGCCAACACCTACCTTGGCAAAATTTATCTAAAATTAGAGGGACTTATTTCTGACATTTTCTTACAAACAAAAAATTTCACACCTTTCTATGTCCAAACACCTGAGGAAATTTATAATCTCAAAGATAGATTAAGGACTAACAAATTATCAGTTTATATGTAATTAAATTGCCCTAGGTAGAGATGTCCCTACTTGTGTAGGGAGGTTGGACCAGGTGACCTCTAGAGGTCCCTTCCAGCCTAAACCAATTCTATTCTATGATTTGAAATGTAGATATCTGAGACTGAAAATGCTGAAATGTTGCAATTACTGCATCTAATGTGGTTGATGGCTTGCAGCACTTGCTCAGCTCCTGAGAAGAATAATAGAATATACAAGTGCTATCAATTTAACAAATTAGTGAAATATTAAGGAATATTTTAAATTATCTCCCTAGTTTGTTACACTGATTGACATAGCTGGTGTTTTACAAATACTGAACATATGAATATTGTCTGAGATCATAATTGTCAACAGTAGGAAAAAAAAAGTCTTTGAAAATATTCTGTATACTTTTTATGTTGAAATTTTTTCAATGACAAGTTAAAAATCTAGGTTAGACTTTAAGACCTAATTAAAAAATCAAGTCTTCTATATATAGATAATTCTCGTGCTCTTTAGTACATACCTTTGGCTCTTAAGAAGCCAACCTTGAAAGCAAAGTGTAGAAACCTAGATGGTGTGCTTATTATGCTTGTTAGAGAACTTCTGAAAAGATAGGGGGGAAAAGTACCAACTGAAAGCTAAATTCTGAATTTTCCAGAATTCTTAGAAGAAAAAAAAAACAGTAAGAAACACAGAATTTTAGCTCAGATATAGTTTTCATTTTCCAATCCATTCAGTTTTGTCAACAATGACTCTGGAGGCATTTTTACTTGCCTCAGTGAGGTGCTCTTGAATTTATAGTTATGCTTTTGTTTGTCCATAATAAATAAAACTTTTCAACTACGCAAATATCTCATTTTCAATTATCTAAAAATATAAAACCGTTCGTGCTCTCATATCACACTTTTCACTGTTATCTGTGAAAATGAGATTTTTTTTCACAAGTGAAACAGTGCCATCTTGTGTATTATGGATTTTCTCTTTTGCCAAAGAAGGAATATTTTTCCCTAGGGATGATCTCAGATTTTAATTGGGCTTTTTTCCCCCCTGAGAATGATACAAATTGCCATAGATAAAGTTTGCAATTTACTGAATAGTTGTTCAAAACAGTCACAAAATCCTGTTAAAACAGTATCTTCCACTGAAGCAGGCAAAAGCTAGTTTTCCAATGAAACACCACAGGAAAAGTTAAATTCAGTTCTTCACAAATACATTTTACTCATACATTTTACTCTTAGACTGCAGTCTCTCTGTATAATGGTTTAGATTCTGATTTAATTAAAACCTTAAAAATTTAATTTATACAGGCTGAATGTCCATCTGTTTAATGTCCCCTAATACTTATGTAAGTTGTCATTATACAGTTTTGAAAGTATTGATGACCATCATTAAAATATTCAACATAGTTTATAAAATTTTATTGTCAGTTTATAAATATCATTTTAAACTATTATGGTTTTAGACAACTGGAAATATTTTATTGGTACTACAGCATTCCAATATCATACAAGAATGATCAAGTAACAATTTTAATTAACAGCTCACATTTGTATTCATTTGAATGATAAAAACAAACAAACAAGACAAAAAAAAACAACCAACCAATCAAAAAAACAAACCTCTGCTTAACAAACACTAATGTGCATACAGAATAATTAATAACTCTAGGGCATCTCTTGATTAATGCTTTTGTAATTTTAAAATTATGTAGTGACATGTGCTACCTGTAATTTGGGTAGATGCATGCACAAAATGCAGTTGCTTTATCAGCTGACAATTCAATTCTTTTTGCATACATAAAATTATTAATTTCTGCTGATTATTTCAAATTTTGCTCAGAAAAATCAGTCTGAAGGGTATAGTTGCTTATAGTGAAAGAAACTCATCAGAAGCAATAAAGAGTGTTCTAAAACACTTCAGATGGTCTAAATTTTCAGAGAACAAATATATTTTCTTCTTAAGAAGAGTAAGCTCTCGAGAGGTTCAAATTTATTTTAACAAGCTTCAAAATATTAAATATGTCATGAAGCTGCTAGAACCACTATTGGTGGCAGGAGTCCCAAGCCCCAGAACTACAAAAGAATCCCAACACTGAGACGGAATTTCAAACTACTTCTCTGGGCATAGGCTGGCACTAGGGCAAAAAGATACTGAAGCAGAGTAACACTGAAATTAAAGGCAGTTACACTTTACAGATGGAGGGTACTTGCTCCAAGTAAATAAAATTGCTTGGTATGGAGAAGATAATGGACTTGGGGAGAATAAAATAAAGTGTCTCCAGGCTAGTCCTTAAGAGACCTGAACTCAGTTCTGCTAAACTTTTATCACTACATTTGACATAGTCACTATATATTTTTACATATGCACATAGATGCACATACAGACACACACATGCACACACATACATGTGAATATACACAGAAGATATGTACAACATGTATGAATATTAATTTACAACATTAAAATATTACAACTTAGACACACTGTTTTCAGAGGTCATTCACTTGGGCAGAAAGACACTAACCTCAGGGATCCAAGTGGTTTGGACAATTTATCTTGTATTTTACCACATCCCTGTCCTACCAGCTCCTCCGTTTTGCAAATGTGGGCTTCTTTTCTCCAGTTAACATCTGTGATGTTAATTCTTCTAGCGTGTGTATGACTCAAATACTACTTTAGTAGTACTACTTTAGTAGTACTAAAGATTACTGTCACAGTAATCTTACACAAGTTCGATGATCAAAGTGAACTACAATCATAATGAAAAGGCAAACAAGTCCACACAAAGTTTGCACCTTAAAAAGGGAAGAGCAAGTTTTAGAAAGTTGTTTTACACATCACTAGACCAAATCCAAAGTTATCACTAAAGAACTGATCCATTAAAAGAAAGCAAACAGCACACCTGGTGAATTTTGATTTTATTTTTGAATCACATTCCAACAACTTCCATGGAAGTCTTGCAATTGCTAAGATACAAAAATAAGTCATTATGACTAAAGGCCAGGTAGGTGAACTACTTATGAAGATCATTATGGCTGTGCTGCATTTAGCACAGTCCTCTCCACGCTAATCCACTCAACCTTGTTAACATAAGGTGAAAAAAAGATTTCTAAATATCATACAGTCTCCCAGTGCTATCGAATGCTCTGCTTATGTAAATAAGTTCAATATTAAATTACATTTTAAATACGTCATTACAATATGCTTGCTTAGTTTGCATGCTACTGTTTGGAAGTCGCAGACAGAAGAGAAATTCATTTATCTGTTTATCTGATGATTAACTTGACAAACATTAGGCATACACTAGAAAGAAAATAGGTGCCACTCCATAAGCATTTTGTGACTGTCCTCAGATTTCAGTCAAGCTAACACAAAACTGAGAGCTCCATGTATGATTATAAAACACAATATTTTCTATATCAGCTGCAAATTAAGACACCATAACAATAATAAGCATAAGACTGAATTTTAAGCACAAAAAATCATGCACGTGCAGCTAGGATCTCAAAACAAATTATTGGTGGAATGACTTTTCAATACAATTTAAGTATCTGAATGATCAAGAGAAATACTTTACCTCGAATTTATTACCTACGAACATCCACTGTGCTCATTGCTAAGGAAGACAGCTACTCTGTAACACATTTTCTAGGCCTAATCTCCAGTAAAAACAAATCTTAAAAGAGAGTTTTGGGCAGGAGGTTAGTAGGAGGGAATGGTGAAATGTTTTTTCAATATAATGGAAATGTAATCTTCTTTTAGCTCAGCATGTAAGAGCTGGGTTAACAAAACAGTACTTCAGATATTGTGAAAACAGGTTTTAGTGTGAATTGTCAATGAACCACATATTTCAGATGGAGAGGTATAGTAACATTGAAACCCACTGAATTTGGGTGTAACCTCACGTGGCAATTGAAAAAGAAGTGGGCCATATCCTACAGGTACTGATTCACAAGATTCAGTTTTAACTCTTAGATTTAATTATTTACTAATAACATTACCAATTATACTGGTTATCAATATTGTTTATAAACCGAATCCTAAAATTATTTTGAGACTTGTCATATGTAAAAATATGAAATAAACAGGACAACTCACATACCATTAATAATGTACATGCCTAAGGAACTGGATAAATAATTGCTGTAACATTGTCAAATACAATATCCACTGAGAGGATGCCTAAAATTACAACAGGAATGGTATTCAGCTTCTCAATATATATTCCTTCAATATGTTTTTTTTTCCCTCTTTATGAATCATAAAACACCAAGAAAGAATGAAAATCTGGCATTAAAACCTTATGCAAATTAATACTGTTGAATCAGTAATGATTCTGGCACACCAGTTTATATCAACTTCCCCTATTTTATTATCCACCCTTAAAATGGGCTATCATCTTAGATGTTACTTAAAATCAGCATGTAACTCCTTTAAATTTAGCTTGCTCTTCTAGAATTGAGTATTTTTTTCATTCAGGTAGTTCTGTCCTCAGCTATGGTTCCCAATATTTATTGCTATAACATCAGTAGGACAGGAGCTGTGCCTGAGATGGGAAAATCTGTACAGACAATAATATTTCACCTGTAGAGCTAGTTACTTACCAAAAAAAAAACCCCAAAAAAACAAGATCAAGACTAGATATAGCCTAGTTTGAATGGAAGTTCAGCATTTAAATTTACTGCTCTTTTATGTAATATTTTTCTGCAAGCAGAATGATCAAGTTATTGTCTTAAGCCCAGTATTTTTCGTTTTTTTTAATCGAAACCAGATTATATAATAAACTATACGTCTTCACTATATTACTTATCAGTGAACATCGCAAAGGACCACTGGGAAGACCCACTTCAAGAGTTAGAATCATCATGATATTAGAGTGTGAGGGGGAGAAAAATGGTAGTTGCAGTACTTTGCTTCTGCAGGAACATGACCTGAACTTGTCAGCCTTCCTAAAGAAAGTCCACTCCATATTGGTGAACAGTACCACACCGAGTTCATTAAATGATGAAGGCCTCTTATTTGTATTAGATGCTTTTCCACATAAATATTTTTCGAAATAATGAAGAATCTGTACACAGACCTACTTTTCCCTTTTTATCTGTTTTTGCTAAACAATTGGTATGGTACATTTCAACTGGCATTTTAAGGGGATTGTCATGAGATGAAATATAGTTTATACATTGCAGATTATAAAAATAGCTGAACCAGTACTTCCCATCTCCTCATCTATCATTCACTAGGTATCATGTGATGCAAGTATGGAACCTTATTATAAACACAAGTAAAATAGTTAAGATCAAATTAGTTCTTAGAACAAGCACACATGCAATTAGAACAAATTGCTGATTATTTGAAGAGCATCTGGAAAAAAAGAAACAAAACCACAAACACACTAACATGAAATAAAATGTTAGCCTATTATGTATTTCAAGCATTTTTGGTAGAGGAAATGGAAAACATAAACACAGTAAGTCCAAGATCAGTACTGCTATTGACATGAAATAAGTATCTTGTACCTCAACCCAGGCTGGTGGGTTACATCACTGAAGAACATATTGTACTAATTTTGTCTTTTCCAAGGAAATTACTATTTAGACATTACAGTGAAGATGGTGCACTATTTACTTCAGATGCAGGATAAAGAAGCAAGAATCACAAGATTTATAGATACACTTGTTAACACAAATTCTTTTTTGTCTCCAACAAATAGGCTTGAACTAAACCCAAACAATTTCTACTGCCTAATTTGAGGAAGATCAGTCCCGTTTTTAAAACTGACATTCACAATTGCTCTTGAAGTACATAGCTGTTGGGGTGCTTGGCACAAAGGAAAAGTCACACCTCTGGTATTTCAAACTGTGATCAGTATTTTTAAACATAGGCCTTAACCTCAGATTAGTTGTAAAATAATACTGGTACTTTGCACAAGGTTTTCTTGAGGAGGGATTAATTAATTCAAGCATTTTGAAGTTGTTGTAGTATCTTTTCTTGTACTTAAAGACTAACCTTTATCTTCTGCAGCTACAAAACTGGCTAAACTTCAATAATCTCTGGCAATTTGCTTCTCCACAAGTGGAGAATCCAGATTTAATTCTAGCCTCATCACTCATCACAGCATGTTTCCCAAAGAAAGATGCCAGAGGAGCATCTTCTAAAACAGTTTTATTTAACAGAAAGACAGAAAGATTAATTTCAAAATCCTGAAGTAAGGTAAAAAGTGGATTGATTCTACTTTTATATTAGAATGAAAGGGACTAGTAGCTGCAAAATATAGACTGCAGCTGGAAAGAATAGGTGAAGGAAACTGAAATAAGACAAGACATGTAAAGAGCTAAATATTCTTCACGCTGGCACATTTCTATTATACAGTTCTATTCATTAAATAATAGCAAACTGGTGCTTTAGCTGATGTTCAAGTGCATTTCTTAAATGTCATTCATGAAATGTTGCCATTTCTATTCTTGTAAATGTTCCAGGTATCTCTTGTTCCTAATAGAATACTTCTGACACTGACATCTTTGCATCTTTCATTTTTTTTGTGTGTGTATTTTAGGGGATAATATTAATAAAGCAGGCTTCTAATATACCCTAAAATTCAAGTTCTGAAAACATACTTGAAGAGCTTCAAAAGTACGCTAAACAGATTGTCTTTTCACTTGCTCTACGTCAAGTACAAGGTCTTCAACTATTTCCCTTAAACATACTACATCAGCCCTTGTTTTGCGGAAGCATATGATATTCAGGAATTCTTGATACTGAGCTTTTTATCTCCTATTTCTTCAGTGGGCCTCAGTAGTTACTGCCAATCTTACCATTCAAAATGTCTGATCATTAACAAACTGTTAGCCAAATAACTGCCTAAATTCACTCTTATTTATACCATTCCTGCTTAAGACAAGTGACTATTAGCACTGGAAACACACAGTAGGTACAGCTCTGGTGAGATATGGTACAACAGGTCCACCCATTCATTAGGATCACAAAATTTCAGAATTCCCTGAGGTCTACTGGTATGTGACAGAACACAAAATCCACTGCACATGATAAACATGGCTTCAGCAGAAGGTTAAAAAATAAGTTTATCAAACATGTTCTGATGTACAGCAGTAGCAAAAATACCTCATGCTTCATTATATATAAACTAGGGGTAGTAATTAGAGGATAAGCACACTCATCAGTTTTCTGTACTATGTTTCTCAGTATTTCATTAAATATTTCATATTGATACTACAGGAACAATGAAATTGCCAAAACATAGGCATTAATGTCATTTGAGCTATCCCATCTGTCCAAGAACTACTGCTCCAACAGGGTCACTATGAGAAAACAATGAAAGATTAGCAAGGAGGATTGTATATATGCTCAGGTGACTTGCAGCTGGGATATAGAAAAACACATATACTATTTGTTTAGTCCCGAGTGTTGGATGAATAGAGAGAGTATCTGTGCTTCAGTAACACAGATCTGTGATAGACTTAGAGACACCATATTGAACATGCTTGAAATTCCTGCCCTACTCTTTGAAAAACCAAGCACAGTGGCAAACTACGCCTGTGTGAATTCCTGATGTACAGGCCAAAGCAGCAGGGTTGGTGATCCTCTGGTATGGACTGAGCTCCAAGGTCCCTGTGTCCCTACTTACGTGCCTCTTCCCGGGTGCTGTTGGAGAACACATTTGGCAAGGTAACAAAAAAAAAAAGTATTCTTTGCATTTCATCCACGGTTTTGTGGTTGTTCCTGTGTCCTGCTCACACAGGCATGGTTACACACAGACCCATTGTCATTTCCGTCCCTCCCTCCCCTGTGTGGAGGTGGACAACTAAAGGTGCCCTGCATGACACCCCTGGATAGCTGAGTGGAGTCTCAAGTGGTCAATGCACCTAAATAACCAGGAGAGGACGTGGTAGGGGAGCAGACAATAGAGAGGGCAGATCCTGGTTCTTCTCTGCGGTGCCCAGTGACAGGCCAACAGGTGATGAGCACAAACTGAAATTCAAGAAACTACATTTTAATTTAAGAAAAAAGAACTTTAATTCTAGGGATGATTGAACACTGCAACAGGTTGTGGAAATACTGACATCCTAAGAGATATTCAAAACTTGAGTAAACATAGCCCTGCACCAGCTGTCCTACAACACATTCTCTCCTCCTTATCCTCTTTGTTTTATTACAGCTAGTAAGGAGATTTGGACACTAGCAGATGGGGAAAAAAAAAAATAGGAAGGGAATTCCTTGCATAAAAAGAACTCCTAAGAAAGTGAACAGGTGGCAGCTTAATCACATTACAGGAGGAGCTGGTCAAACGAGTGAAACAATGTTTTATCAGTTTTTCAATACTGATTTTCCCAGCACTGCTACCACATAAAATTCTTCAAAGTGAAGAGCTTTAAATTTTGACCTTGATGACATAATTCATTGAAAAACATGACAAGAGCTTGCCAGTTAATATTTGCTTTTAATCTTTCTTATGTCCTTAATAAAAAAAAAAAAATAGAATGTCATTGTTTTGTACCTGAGTTACGAAGCAATAGGATTTGATAGCTTATTAACAAGGCACAAAGAGAGGCAGAATGTAATACTGTTCATTTTCTTTCAGTGAAGACCTTTTAATTTTTCATTTTTTTTAAATTCAAAATATGATATTCCACATCAGCTCACTGCTGCCTTGAAAACTGGCTAGTATTTAAAACACGGATCAGTGAAGAACAGCAATGCATCATGTCAAAGGGAGCTATCTGTGAGTGCTGCTGGGATGAGTGCTAGGTCACGTTTTAATTAAATTCCTCATTTAGTGATCGGAAAAAAGAATATAAAGAGCATGCTAATGAGATTCACATATCTAAATTGGAAAGTGTCTTACAGTCCAAACAACACAGAGAAGTTTGGAATGTGGGGGATGGAAAAATCTCCTGTCCTTGATTTGGAAAATTTTCCACTATCTGGCAATTAAAAAGAAAAAAAAAATAAAATCACATGCAGAAATTCACTCATCTGTTTGGTTTGGGGTTTTTTTTTGGGTGGGGTGGGGGTGGGGGGAGTGGTTTTGTTTAGTTTGTTTTTTAATGAGAAATGGAAGGCTTTTCCAATGAAAGGTATGTTGGAAACAATAGTCATGAACAAAGTTAGATAAGATTTTTTCAATGCCGTTAATTTCAGAACTCAACACAGCTCACACCACAGTAGAAGGAGAAAGGAACTCTCCACTGCTGGTCAGGTGTTCTAGACTGTGCACATTCTTAAGAACGTGGCACTGTACAGGAATCGACCTTCATGGAATCACAGACCCATTTAAACTGGAAAAGACCTCCAGACGCCCAACCTCCACTAACCCCTTTTCACAATCCTCCCACCAATCTGCATCTAGTAGCCAAAGGGCAAAGAGCACATATGCACAGGCAGACGGGAACAGGTGCACTATGGCAGAAGTGTTCATCTGCGAGAATTCAGCATGGCTCTAAGTCTACTCCTATTAGTACCACATATACTTGCATTAAAGAAAAACCTATAGGCTGAACTAATGTAAAAACTACCAAGAAAAACAGTTAACCAAAGGGTTAGCATAATTGACATGTAAGGACAGAATAAAAAAAAAAAAGTGTCCTAGATTTAGACTGACATCACTGAACAGAGTAAATTTATAACATTTCAAGCAGAATTCTATTACAGATTTTCAACATCTCTTTTCACTTTACAGGGGAAGCATCAGATGCCTTAGGAATTAACTCTGTCAAAATACATTTGAACATCTTCATAAGAGAAATACTATGGGAATGGTAAGAAAATATTTTCAAGATTTAGGTGAAAAGCATGTTGCTCTTGGGCAGCTGTATGTTTAAATTTACAGAACAAAACTGAAACTAAATATAAGCTTTTTTAACTTTAAGAGAGTATGCAGAGGCTATATGCTTCCTTATTATCAGATTGTTATACTATCCAACTATTACAAAAATAGATGAACTCATAGCTCCACTGAAATAAAAGGAAAAGCTTGCTGGCCCTTTGCTTTTTGTAACTTCCTGAAAGTTATAGATGAAATTCCAGTTTGGGCACTAGAGACACTAAAAGGCTATGTGCTTTTCCGCAGATACCAAGCAAATTCCTAAAGTGCACCAGATTAAAACTGGTTTGCTTTTGGACTTTTCCTTTACAAAATAAAATCTGAAGTTACCTCAAGTATAGACTTGTGTTTCAACAGTATTCACAATATTAACCTTTATTTCTGATACAACAAAATAAATACATTACAAAAGGCATGAAATATCTATTGATTTTATCAGCTATATTGATTTAATAAATCTATGCTTACTTTTGCTTTTGGTGTACATAGATGATGAAAATGAATTTTGAATTTCTTGTCAGTTACAGTTTAAGCAACCTCTTTCATGTTACAGGAATGTGATCTGTGCTTAATTTACTTTAAGCAGAAGCTAAATTTCTATAACCTTTGCAGTTCTGTTAACACTTTTCCCTAATCAGGAATCTTAATGAATTTCTCCTTCTACCACTAAATTACATAGATATGCATTTAATTGTGAGGGCACTTACTAAATGAAAGAGTGTAAATGAACTCCCATTTAACCTTAACACCACTTGAAAACCGTAGATTTCAAAGCTAAGTGTTCAGAGCTTCAACCTTCTTCCCTAGAACTGCTCAAGTACATCTATCAAGAAGAAACACAGTGAAACACTTGGAACTTGGAAGGATGTGCAACCATCTTAATTCAAAGTTATCTATAAATGTAATATTCCATCAAAAACTAGTTTAATATAAATAAATATATTGTAATATGTTTCCTTCAAACTCTGTTCCCTTCTAAACCAAATACCATTCTGCATTTTGCAGTCGGGTCAGGGGGTAGTTAGGATCGACTTTGCGTTGTGCCTGGAATACTAACAAGCTGCACATTCTCAAACTAAGGGAAAAAACAAACAAACAAACCAGAAAACAAACCATGACCAAAATCAAATGGGGATATAAATGACCCCCTTTCTAAAATTTAACTTGCTGCCCAAAACATCATCTATAATATATAGTCACTTTAGAAACGTTATCTGAATGTTACTTGAAAATAATAATAAATACGTTACTGAAATGGATATGAACTTTTTTTTTTTTTCAAAATCTTCAGCTGTAATGTTCAGTGAGCCGTCAATTGTCAGCTGCCAATTATTGTTAAAAACATAAGCTAGTTTAGTTACAGAAGCAGTGTAGGTAGGTTCCACAGGAAAATTATACCTATATAAAGCCTGAGCGGATGCTCACTTGATGAGGTTTACATTCTACCCTCATTTGCATCACTGACCTGTTAATCAATTGAATCTTGTATGTCTATTTCTAAAGCCTTCAGCAATGTGCTATTATCCATGCTTTTTGCTTTATAAACCCACTACTTTACTACCTTTGAAGATTAGAGACTAGTTAGTCTCCCCCAAAATATGGTCACTTAACTCCTGCAAAAGAGTCACAATTGTATAATGATGTGTAAATCTTGAACAATGTAAAGAACACATGTGCTTTACCCAGGGGTAAGTTGTATTAATTTTTTTAATGTACTTTAAACATCCAGAATGAAAATAATTTTGCATCACATTAAGACAGATCCCAAGAATAATTATTGTGAAATTTAGCAATTCAGATTTACACTACAGGATCCTATCAGATGCCAATGCTCAGCAAGAATCTTTTTAATGGGGATTACACGTCTATCAGTGGCAGAACAGAATATTAAAACTCTTCTGTGTTTGGCTTTTCAGGATTTTGTTTGTTTGTTTTGTTGTTGCTTGGGAGTTTTATTATTTTTGTTTGTTTCTTTGGGGGTTTGTTTTGTTTGTTTATTTTTTTAATTGGGATGATGTAAGAGTCTGCTTTGGAAAAAAATTACTTTTGCATATAGAATCATAGAATCATAGAATAGATTGGGTTGGAAAAGACCTCCAAGATCATCGAGTCCAACCCCTGATCCAA
>JANHFX010000431.1:30132-43305 GCA_027560015.1 Chloroceryle amazona | reverse complement strand
TTTATGGATTGGGGTGATATTTGCCAATTTCCAGTCATATGGGATCTCCCCAGTGAGCCAGGACTGTTGGAAGATATCCACTTGCTCTTCTTGAATTGGGTGGGACTAAGAAGGAGGGCCAAAAATTTATGCAACTGGATCACTGGATTCTACCTTCCGAATACCAAGAACTATTTGACTAGTGCCATATAGTATACTTCAGGCTGAACACATTGTCTCCATTTCAGGATCTTTGATGAATTTTAGGAATTAAACCAATAAGAACTAAAACTCCCTTTGTACTCTGGAATAAAGTCTGACATGAATGAAAATACAAAGCTCCTTACTGCAACTATGGACAAAAATTGTAAACTAAACTGTGAATAGATCACCGGTTTCATTCAATTTAAAAAGGTATAAAAATATTCACTGAATATTTTGGCATGCACTTTTTTCAACTTTAAGATCTTATTTGCAAAAAGGAGAGATAAATTGGATATAGGTAGTTCAGAATTATAATGGAAGCAGAACTTGTGGGATCATATGATTATTTCAGAATCTACCCTTGCATGAAAAGAATGAAAAATAAATATGAAGAAAGATTCCCAACCATTGCAAAGTGTGCTGTCAGTCAAAGTGAGTCCAGAAGAGCTAAGAGCTGCTAAAGAGCTAAAACACTGGGCTGGGACTTGAACTTTGGAAAGCTGCACTGAGAGTGGACAAAGTCAGCAACAAGAACACAGTAAAGCAACGTCAGTAGAAGCAAGTGAGAGTGGGGTATGAGAGAGTCCTCAGAGAAGGGGCAGGAAGAGGGTCTGATGAGGAGCCTAGAGGTCAGGAAAGAGGTAGTGAAGATCCCTTTAAAAAGAGGTTGGAAACCTCTGCTGTACACAGTGGTTAACAAAAGTGACAAGCACCTACAAAGAAACGCTTGCTTGAGTCTGCAGCAAACCTGAAAGTAACAGACTGACTCCTTTATTTCTGAAATACTGGCACAAAGTCTCCTTAATAAAAAAGGTTTGTACAAGAAGAGGAAAACCTTGCCTGAGAAGACTGGCCAGTGTTTACTGGTGGTTGACAAAGACTAATGATTTCTCCACTAGACCACACATGTGCTGTGTGTGAGTGAAAGAGGGGAGAGAGACATCTTCCTGTCCACAAGTTTTAAACATTTGAGAAAAACATCAGGGTTTCGGTTTGGGTTTGGTCTTTTTTGGTTTTCTGTTTGTTTTGGGGTTGGTTTTTTTTTTTTGGGGGGGGGGGGGGGGGGTGGTTTGTCTGTTTGGGTTTTTTTGGTTTTGGGGGGAATGGGTTTGTAAAGTGATCCTGCATAATCCTGAAAGCTACAGGAATTGAACTAATGGCAACATCTATCTAGCTCTTGTGAAAAATTACATATTAGTCAAATTCTTCATAGACAGCATAAAGAAATGTACAAATATTTATATTCATCTCAGACTGTATGAGGTATGAAGCTTATCTCTGTTTTATCCATTCAAACTAATTTACGCTTGGAAATTCTGAGACGCATCTGTCTTCTCATTCAACTCAATTTCTGCTCACGATTTTAACTCTGGAAGCAAATAAAATAAAACCTCTGGCTAATGACCAATACAATGTTTTGTCAAAGGTGTTAGCATCCACATTTTTTTAAGATACCAATGATTTCTAGACAAACATATTGCTCAGAAACACAATTTTAGAAGAGACTGTTTTGTAAAGATGGGTGTTTTACTTAAATTCGTTTCTCCTTTCTCTCCCTTTACTGGAGAATAACTCACTACATTTGATGCATTCAGATCTGTTATTGAGCCACTGGTTTTATTTTAAAGAAGAGCATGAAAGGAGAGACTTGGGGGGGGAGGGAACCCAAACATTCTGATGACTCCAGACTTAACAGTCAAACAGAAGCAGTAATTTTGTTTAAAATTTCTGAGATAATGCTTTTTATGTAGTTTCTGCTTCTTCCTCTGTCAGATCAGGTGCCAGTAAGCTGTTCATTTTGTTCTTTACAGCTTCTGCATCACTTTGCTTTAGAGCTTTATCATGGTTTAGACCCAGGCAGCAACTAAGCACCACAAAGCTGCTCTCTTACTCCTCCCCTCAGCATCACCATCCCTCAGTGGGACATGAAAAGAATTAGAAGATAAAGAAAAAACTCATGGGTTAAGATAAGGACAGTTTAGTAAGTCCACAGAAGAAGAGAAAAAAATAGTATCAATATTACTGATAAAAGAATATATAAAGCAAGTGATGCATAATGCAATTGCTCACCACCCAGAACGCAAAGCTCAGCCCATTCCTGAGCTGCAATCCCTCCTCACGCTTTCCCTCACCAGCCCCACCAGCTCCCCCTGTGTATATACCAAACATGATGGGATATGGTATTGAACATCCCCTTGGCTAGTTCAGGTCAGCTGTCCTGCCTGTGTCCTCTCCCTGCTTCTCGTGAAAGCTAACTCCATCCTAGCCGAGTCCAGGACAAGCTTGCAGCACTGGATTAAGCCGGTTCTTAATGCTTCTAAACCAAACCCGTGTATTTGGTTTTCATTTTGTCAGGAGCACTGTTACTGTGGCAGGATTTCATAGGACATCCCTACTACTTCCTGCAACAAACCTGACACTGAGACCTCTCAACAGAAATAACCTGAAAACTAACAGAGCTGTTAAAACAAAATGTCAGTGCATTTCATGAAGCTCAAAAACTACAAATGGCAAATAGATATACGAGATAATAGCCTGTATGAAACAGCATCAAAATGTCATTTCCAACAATTCCTAATGTATTTGAAAGCATATATGCAAGTCTCTACTATTACTTGCTGCAGATGTAGGTATGAGGAATCTTTCCACCCGCAGTAAAGATTATAAAAAATTATAGCAAAGCTTTTACACATAGCACACATGAACTCACAGCAGTAGGAGAAGTCTCAACTCTTGCACCAGTAATCATCCACCACAAAACTGAACAAATTCCTTCCCTTCTCATAGCCAGGTATTTACTGTGCTATTGCAGCCTGCTCCTACAATCAGGTGCGAGTCCTTAGAGCCGTGTGTGACCTGGTTCCTTGTAGTCCTCTCTTAAGTAAAGGTCATCTAATACCAGCCAGCAGTCTCTCTTGAGGACAAACACATCTTAACAGGCAGTATCAGAAAAGTGCAATTCCTCGGATTTTCATTCTTTTAACAACAAAAATCATGAAATCTCAAAAGTAGTATTTTTAAGTATTCTATCTTATAAATTGAGTGTTGGGCAAATAGTATCTCCAAAAAGTAAATGAAAATCTGGAAAAATGGGTGGCCTCCATGACAACAACAACAAAAAAAGTACTAATGGTAGCATCAAGCTCCTTCAGCTACACCATACAGCAACTCAATGTAATACATTGTATAAATATGAATTCAAAGTTACTGCTGGTTTGCACAGTCTTACACAGAAACAACCCTGTATATTCAGTCTCAAACATGCAGGCTTTTTATTTCTAAATTAACATTGACACATTCTAAGCTGTGTCCTTTGCTGCATTTATGAGCTCTCTCTGTACAGAAATATGTAGAGGGCACCTTTCTCATTTTCTTTTCCATCTGATAATTTCTCTTTGAACGGCATGCTCTTTGGGCACTAACTGCTCTCCTCTCATGCCAAGGTCTCTGTGCATTTGGCCATGCGTGAGAGTAGCTCTTTTCTTGCTTTATCTCAAAGCATTTTGACAGTACTTTGTCTTACTTTTTCTGCCTAAGGATTTGAGATGCACCATCATTATACTCCCAGCCTAGTCCCACTATTATTTTAAACAAAGCTCCTTCACACACACAGGCTTCAAGTGTATCTATGCTCTTCCTTCCTGTTATTATCAATTTCATTGCTCTATTGGTAAATAATTCAGTCAGCGTCAAGTCTGTGACTGGCTTAATTAGTTACTTTTCTCTGTCCAGGAAGTAGACTTTTCTGTGTGTCAACATCTTAACCCTTATTAGGGAATGAAGGAGAGGGTGATGTCACCCAGGAAGCTAAGTGCTGATATTAATCAAGCCTGTGACTTAATTACAGACCCATTAAAACTGATGCAAAATACAGAACATAGAGAGTTGCTCCCTGTATTGCACATAGTTCCTTCCTGGTTTTCCCCTTTTCCCCTCAGATTAATTGTGTGCTATCTATAGATGTCTGGAACGTTACTTCAAGAACGGGGACTCAGCTTTGGCATGCAAAAAACTGATCCCCTAAAAATAAGCAGAAAAAAATGCACTGAGTGTGGGCCAGATCTGGACACTGTCATTTTAGAATATTTGGAAGAAATAAAGTTAGTCCATATTCCCGTTCAGGCAATCTTCCAGCACTAATTTAAGCACTATTTTGTTAAAACTTGACTGTGACTTAAAACTAAATAATTTCACTCTAAAAAAAGAGAAATACTAATTACTCTTTCCTGATGAAGGTATGGTTTTTCTCAAACCATATTTTGAAAGAGTAATACTGCACTATTTAGCTGTTTCATTAAGATTCTGTGTAAAAAAAAAAATGTAAAAAGTTACAAAAAATATCTGGAATAAGGAGGAATCAAAAAACACAAGGATAGTCAAATATTTGTTGTGAAAGTAATTTGTATTGCTAGCAAACCCACAGAACTATCAGGATACAGAAATAACTGAATTTTGGGTAAAAACTGTCACTTGTGCATTTGTAAGTCCTATCTTTCAAGTGTTGTTAGTGACTTATATTAAGCTGCACTCCCATGTGTTCAGAAAAAAAAAAAAAGTCACGTATATGAATTTTTGCTCACTTCCTGGAATTTCACTTAAGAGCATACAAACAGTAACCATTTTGAATTAGAAAGATTCAGGGGAAACTAGCCACAGAAGTCTGAATTTCAGTGTCATTTCAGATATGATAGATTTCAAATAAATTCTTATAAACAAAAAAAAAAAAATCACACACTGTGCAAATAGAAATGGGTTAGCAGGAACCAGAACTAGCCAATTGTAATCAAACTCCTGTAGATAAAATGACTGACCTATTCCTGATGAGATCACACCTAATGCATGCTTTGCATGCAAGAAACAAACCCATTTTTCACTCTGAAGCTGCTTCGAGGATGGCTTCTGCAGCAGAGCCACCACTGACAAGTGCCAGGGCCCTGGTTCACCTCCCCCTGCCCTCAGGAGCTGCCTCAGACCCTGAGTGGAGCAGTGGGACTGTGCCTTCCAGGAAGGGGAGGAGAGGTCACAGCCCTGTCGCCTGTGGTCACCCAGTGCCTGCTGCCTCAGAATACAGATATGCCTCCTCTGCACAGCCAGGTTGGCCATTTTGATTAGGAATCTTAAGTCACTTCCTTCAACCGAAGTGATAAATACAATTAATTCTTCCCCCTCTTCCCCATTGCTCAAGCTGTTACATTTCACATGCAATCGTCTGCTGTAGTTTCACTGCTTTAGTCCTAGAGCAGCAAGCGTGTCACTGAATTCACACAGTAAAACAACGCAATGAGTATCCAACGATTTTCTTTATGACCCCAAAAGAAAGCACGCGGGCTACATAAAGGTGAGACTGATTTAGCAAAAGACATAGAAAATACCTAGGGTTTGGACTTTTTAAACAAGCATGGTTGCACAAAAGAAAACTACAGGGGGGTTTCAACTAAACTTCTAGTCCAGACTGGTCACAGTAACAGCTGACTTTGAAATTTCACTCTTATGTTTAGATGTTTACCGTGATACCCTCTTAGCATTCAGATGAGGTGGTTGAATAACTGCTGTTTTAATGATTTCCAGGAACGGTTGTGTATTGTGGTTGTTATGCAATAAAGCTAATACAAATTTCTGACCCACATAAGATTCCAAAATATTTTTTTCTTTTTTGGAGATATGCAGGATGATGCATTTCTGATCAACTGCTTCTGCCTTTTACATCATTAGCACAAATGTAATCCAGCCTTCTTAAAGCTGAGCAAACTATTGATCTGCTTATACTGATTCTGAAGCCAGAAAAGTAAATTTGTGAAATATTTTTCCAATATTAGTTCATTTTTTAAAATGACTTGCAGAGCAGAAAACCTTGAAAAACCTCAGACTATTTAAATTTCATATATTCAAAATTTACATTGGCTTTTTTTGTAAGCTTCAGTTAACTTCCTGCTTTAAAATATTTTACAGTTTAATTTGACGAACACTTCAAAACATTCTGCAATGTTTCTGAATTTTCAGGGAAGTAAAATGCTAATTATTCTCACAGTACTAAGGAAGGCTAAAATTCAATGCTGCCTAAAAGTCCATTTCTTTAGGCAATTCATTTCTTAATTTATGTCTTGCAACGCAAGGCTGGCATCCAGCAACACTGAATCTCAGTTATGCATTTCAGCCTTGCAAGAATGATGAGAGTTTCTTTTACCCCACCACAAATACATATCTGTGATAAGGTAGATCTGAAACTTCCATTTGCATTTATCAAGTCAGGTTTTCACACAGACATACAGAAGGTTATCAAAATTTAGGGTCCATGCCTAATCTATTTTATCTATCTTTTAAAAATGAATACATGAAATCAAAAAACTGCAGAATGCATTTTGTACTAGAGCAAAACAGGACACGTTTCATGTGTAAATAAACATATATAAATATAACATATGCACAGGACCATTGAGAAAATCAGATACCTCCATTCTAAACAGAGAAGCAAAACAAAATCATTGCTATTATTTTCCCTTCTTTACAAGTTCTTCTGTAACAGTTGTCAGGATATCAAAAATCATCACACAAAGAGGAACCTAAGGGTTCAGAGAGTCTCTGAGCTCTACATTTCAGAGAGCCACTTATGTTCTCCAAGTGCCTCAAAAAGACAAATATAAATTGGAGCGTTACACATGGAGTAAACTAACATATATACATAGGATACATTCTGGTACACAGCTTCTGTAAGACAACAGTAACATATACTTGAAGTTAATTAGGAACAAGAACAGTTTAAAGGCATTTTCAAGTTTCCCTTTATTTCTTTAAGGTTTCTTAAATCAGTAAGACAGACTTTATCAAAAGCATCAGTATGAAAGTTTTTAGTAGTTTCTTGCACTGTTTACCTAAGGCCTATACCACCAGGAGAAGATATAAACAGCTCAACTTCAGACAGCCATAACATCATTTGTTCAAAGTCTAACGTGAAGACTCTGAGGAATGAGGTAGATATAGATATAAAGAACAATTCTTTGCTACAAAAATTCTCTCTCCCTCACTCTGATTATTATATAACACAAAGACTCTCACCTGGGAAAGTCCTTCCTGCCACCAAGGACAATATTTACCATGGAAAACTACCATTACCAAGTAATCTGAAGTCACTTGGGTAACCTGACCATAACGCCATTGTGTAAAGTGTCAAATGTTGCACTGCAGATTAAATGATCCACTCAAAATCCATTTGAAATCACACGGTGACTGGTCATCACTAATGCAGTGAAATGACAGAAATACTAAACTGAGCAAGATTAAATGATCTGGCAGATTGAATGAGAAAAGGCAGCCATGTTTTGCTTTTTTTGTTTTTCCTCATGTTACATTTTACCTAGTGCTTTACAGTTACGTCTCCACAACTGAGAGGAAGTTGAAGATTTTATAAATGCTTAAAGTCTAAAATAACAAAATCTGCCTGGGAATGCTAGAGATCAGGCTAGGCAAAAATACCAACTTCAGAAATACATAAGATGCTAGAGCACACTGATTAAATATTATTAAATATTTTACTTTATGTCTTGCTTCAGCAGACCCAGTAAAATGAGATTCTGTTTTCCTTTAAACACTTCTTCTAATGGCTGAATATAAAAAATTTTGCCTTACCATGCTTCTGAAAGCTACATGTATTTAACATTAATACTACCAGCTTCTGTACTTAGACTACAAATCAAATAGAATCTGAAAGACTAATTGTGCCCTGAGGAACAAGTATGTATCTCAATGGGAGACATGAAATGTGTAGAGCCTTCACAGAAGTTCAACACAGTTTTAAATTCCTTTTTCCAATATAAAATTTAGGTATGGTCTCAGATAAGAGAATAATAAGTTAAACATGTAATAAATGATGAGAAATCAGCAAATATATTTTTACAACAGTTCAAATACTGGTTCTCCAAGGAAACAAGACATATTAAAAGACAGATATTTGTGGTTACAAATGCTAGGCGGCAAAAATGTGCTCTGAATGTATTCATTGTGAATAGAGAAAGGTAGTTTACAGAATTCCACTTCTCAATCCCAAAGGCTGCAAACATGTTATTAAATATCTAAAGCAAAGGAAAATGAAAGAATCCTAGAGGTGTCAATGGTCTTGAGCAGGCAGGTAGTTTCAAAAAAAGACTGAAATAGAGTCTTTGAGGAAGGAGAAAGCTAACAGGGTTTATTTGCTTGTTTTGTTTTGTTTTGTTATGGAAAATAGACTTTTATACAAAATGTACACATGACACTACAGGCTTGCATTACTTTACAAGACATGAAATGGCTGTGTCACTAGCTGAAGCTTCTACATGGTCTTTCTATCAAGTCAAACATGAAAAAAATTGCACAGATCTGACAGGAATGTAGAACTGACAACAGTCTATGCTGGTGAGATACAGCTCCTGCAAAAAGCAGGGAGCTTCAAGTGGGGATTGAAGTAACCAAAGATGGCTAAATTTGAGTATTACTGTTGTGAGAAAAAGCCTCCTCTAAAAGACTAAAATCCTTATCCTTTGAAACGCAATATACATAAGGAAAGAGAAAACAAGAGTTTGAAGGAGTTCCAAAAACATTAACCTAAACCACAAGTATTTCCCAAGTGTAATAGTAACAATACTTTTTAGACCCCAGCATTTGACTGTACGAAGACCATAATTTATTAAACTCCTGAGCATGCTCTACTAATAACTAGACCAAAAATGAAATTAGCATCAACTCCATTTACTTCGTACCCCACAAGCTTTGCTGGTACATTTACAAAAGTGAAATCCAACTTACTTAGCGCCAATGATTTTATAACTGAGAAACAGTGTTAAACAGGCTATTTTTAAACCCATGGAAAGGCAGTGATAAATTTCCTTACTATAGGCTCTATTAGTCTACCTAATGATGACTTTCTGTTGCCTCTCCTACAGAGTAATTTGTAACTTATTTCTAGATCATGCTTTTTTTTTACATCTAGCTGATAAAAAAAATAAAAATCTTGTATCTACTTAAAACAGCAATCCATATTACATACAAAATGGATAGTGTTTGGAGATATTTCCAGAACATTCCTATTTGGAAGCTTTTCACAGTGACTATGGCACATGAAGGAAGCTGTAACAGTGAAGCCACAAAGAACACAGAACCTCTAGGTTTTTTAGTTTTGCATCTGGCTATATCTAATTTTCTAGACAGAAAGATAGCAACAGATAAAAGAGAAGCAGATCTATAACCAAGTCCCCATGCTTATCAAAAAAGAGAGAACAAAAAAAAGTATATTTTATAGTTTCCTTTCAAACTGAGCTATATTTGAAGATGTGAAAAAGTCACTCATGTTCAAAAGCAATCACCATTACTCTTATACATAGCAGCAAGATTAATAAATAATTAACAGCATTTCCAAAACAAACATACCTCAAAGACATTAATGTCTTAATTCTTCCAAAGAATTGCAACCTCAGCTGCCTTTTTGCCTTCTGGTCTTGAATTTGTTGTGTCGCCTAGGAAAAATAAATCTCAGATTACTTTCAAACTGAAAGCATAAGGCTAGACCCAAGGAAGGAAAAAAAAAAAACCACAACAAAAAAACCCAGCTTAATAGCATTGCAGTTAATTCCTCTGTAATCCTACCTCGTTATCTTAAGCAAATAAATCTCTGGAAGGGATTGCCTTATTAAAAGCGAATTAGAAAACTGAATGTCATCTGTGCAGGGAGACATTCTCTTAAAATGCAATCAGCAAGGAAGTTCATAAATAGGCCACTATATAAAAATGTTCCTTTCAGGCAATACTTGGAAGATTTTCAACAGATGTGTATGTAACTATGATTTCACAAAGTCCTAAAATAAAATGTGTCTACACCATTTACCACAAACTTTCAAGAATCTAAAAACCCATACTGATTTAGATTCTACAGAAAGAACAATATTATAAATATATGTTAAACGTAGCAAGAGTAGCTACTGAATTGTCATACCTCTCACTCTTGCATGTCATCATAATGTTCATTTTACCAAGGAGAATTAAACCAAAAAAAAATTTTTTTAAAAAAAAGATTATTTTGTTTTTACTTCTACAACCATGTAAAATTCAGGAGACATAGCCCCTAGGTTCATCTTAACACCCATTACACATTTTCAGATGTGCACATGGAGCGTCTAAGCAGTGAAGAAGTAGTGCCTGCTATACAGAGAAGTCAGAGACAAACTACTGCAGTGACCAGCATTGTTAGAATGGTGCAAGTTTTCTCAGAAAATGTTTACCAGTTGTATGTTTTTATTGATGAAAACATGAGTGATCAGATCCTTGGAAAGAATTAAGAAAATCAATTTGATTACAACCAAGTTTTCTTATTGAGTGACAACTTTATTAAATTAAAATATCAGATATTTATGGAAACAAATTGCCTTTTGCATTTTTAGTTTTATTAGTATTGAACTTCTTAGCTTCACTTAAAATACTCTTATCTTAATCATCCTGGGAGTTATTCCTTACTTCAAATTACTTTGTATATCTGCACCAACATAAACAAGTTATTTCAAAAGACAATGCAGAACACAGCTTGCTTGAAGGGTATGTGAGAATAATAAAATTAAGTGAACCCAACTCTGAAAGATGATTACGACGTAAGAAACCTTAATACAATGTCGGAAAAACTAAGGTAGACTGTATTCAAATGAAAATAATAAAAGGCAGGCAAAGCCAAAGCACAAATGAAAAACAACTAAAAAGGATTGACAGAATCATAGAATGGTTTGGATTGGAAGGGACCTTAAAGATAATCTCATCCCAGCCTCCCTGCAATGGGCAGGGACACCTCCCACTCGATCAGACTGCTCAAAACCCCATCCAACATGGTCTTGAACTCACAATGATGAGCATACTCCTAATTTCTAATGTAAATCTACCTTCTTCCAGCCTGAAGCCATTACCTCTCATCCTACCACTACAAACCCTTGTAAATAGTCCTTCCCCATTCACCGAAGCTCCCATTTGCTGGAGCTTTGTTAATACCCACAAGCCAGCAACATAGCAAATTGGAAAGAAGTCAGGAAACTAATTTCTGTTAACAGGTGGTTCTAAGTCTTTTACTTCAGTATTTCAAAAAAATAATTTTAAAAAAAGTACGCTATCACACACACAAGTTTGAACACTTGAAATCCAATGCATGCTACAGAAGCTAAAACAAGGCATCCAGCATTCACAATACGATGTAAGATGTGGCTTATATTCCATTATCATGTAACATTCTTTAACAGCTAGGAGACTATTTCAGTTTCAGAAAATTAAAATAATTACACTGCTACCATTAAGGCCACATCTTGACTTGAGGGTTTCCTATTAATTTTCAAATGGTAATGTAATGGAGTCATATGCAATTTTTTATATTGCTTCTTTTGATAACATTTTTTGAGCCTTTCAAGGTTCAGGATTCATCAATGGCTCTTTGTACAAGGGCTGTTTTCATCAGAGTGATACAACATTTTCATGGTATGTTCAAACTGAGATAACGGAGTGACACCAGCAAAAATAACTCCTGCTTGAATGATGTATCTATTAATCAATGTTTAGGTGAAAAGTGACAACAAAACTAATCCTTTCTTTCATACTGACATCTTTCTTTTCCTTATTTAGATACATTAAATAGAAGCCTCCAAATGTGTTGTTTTATGGAGCAAGATCACATACTTAAAATACATTTGCAGTCTCTGACATAAATCCTTAATCTTTGCATTGCTAGATTAGGGTGAGTATTTAATCAGATCTATTGATTTTATGGTGTTTGCTGAAACATGAGAAAATGCTCAGTTCTTTCAGTCTACTAATTTACTTTCACAGAATCACTATTGTTGGAAAAGACCTTTAAGATCGAGTCCAACCATTATCTAACTCTACCCGGGCCACTACTACACCATATCCTTGAGCACCACATCTAGATGTCTTTTAAATACATCCAGGGATGGTGATTCAACTCCTTCCCCGGGCAGTCTGTTCCAGGCTTTGATAAACCTTTCAGTATAGAAGCTTTTCCTAATTTCCAACCTAAACCTCCCCTGGTGCAACTTGATGCCATTTCCTCTTATCCTATCAGTTGTGAGGTCTGAGGAGACAAACAGCCACCCCTCTACAACCTCCTTTCGGGTAGTTGTAGACAGCTGCCTTTTCTTCAGGCTAAACAACCCCAGCTCCCTCAGTCGCTCCTCAGAAGACTTATTCTCAAGACCCTCCACCAGCTTCATTGCCCTTCTCTGGACTGCTCCAGCACCTTGATGTCTTTTTCTTATACTGCAACACTCAGAACTGAACACAGTACTCAAGTTGCAGCCTCACCTGTGCTGAGTACAGGGGCACAAACACTTCCCTGCTCCTGCTGACTGCACTATTCCTGATTCAGGCCAGGATGCCATTGGCCTTTTTGGCCAGCTGGGCACACTGCTGGTTCATGCTCAACCAGCTATCAAACAACTCCAGGTGCCTTTCTGCTGAGCAGCTTTCTAGTCACTCCTCCCCAAGCCTGTAGCATTGCCTGGGGTTGTTGTGACCCCAGTGCCCTAAAGTCCTTTTTAATCGCTTTAGGACTTCTGTCCACAACCTCATCACTGCCACCTTGCATAACCAGTAGTGGTCAATAATGAGGACTGAACCAGACCAGGGAGTTTCCTGATGTCTCTGACCCAGGCCCCAGGGAGGCAGCACTGCCCTGGGGGATGGATCTGGTCACCACATGGGGCCTCTGTTCCCCTTAGAAGGGAATCGCCTATGACAAGGACCCTCCTTGTTCTCTTGACAGGGGTGGCCATGGTGCATGGGTCTGGCTGACTCACCCCAGGCAACCCCTGCATGGGCCTTCAGCTACAGCCTTCGTTGCCTGGCCCTCCAGTTCCAGAGCCCCAAACCTGCTGGGTAAGGGCACCCGGGAGGATGAGGGAGACTGGGAGGGGATTCGCCACCTCCCCGAGCAGGGACCTGTTTCCATTTCCCCCAGCTCTGAGGTCCCCTCCTTCTGCC
>JANHFX010000431.1:2040-26594 GCA_027560015.1 Chloroceryle amazona | reverse complement strand
TCTTTCCTTTCTTTCTTTCCTTTCTTTCCTTTCTTTCCTTTCTTTCTTTCCTTTCTTTCCTTTCTTTCCTTTCTTTCTCCTTTTAGTTTAGATTATATTATTGATTTACTATATGGGGCAAATCCCACTTGCCTATCCTTTGATCTTTATAAAACAACAACATCTGTATGGACATATAAGTATCTAAGATCAAGAACTGCTATTACTCCTATTTCTTGACTGAAAATGAATGATTTTTACCTGTATTATTAATGAATCCTTAAATATTTAGTAGAATTTCTCTTCACTGTGAAGAGCAAATCAAGCAAAGAAGTACCCCTGTTCCACCAAATCTAGCATTTTAACTCACTTCTGAATGGTTATTAACAGTTTTTTATCATATACCTGCTTCTGTAAAGCAGGTAAAAAAAAATATTCATAGAATATTTTCTGTAAAAAAAAAATATTCATAGAAATATTCAGAAAATATGAAAATTAACTATATCACTACCTTAATTAAGTTTTAAGTGTATGAGATCAGGGCCAACATGTCACTATATTACTGAAGTGTATACGTGATTCAAAAGAGTATAACTGGTTCTTGAAAACCAGGCATACATCAGTTCAAGAGAAAAGCAATCTGGAAATCAAGTGGACCAACAGAGTAAAAATATTTATAGTAGAAATCTAAACTATGAAAGTATTAAAACCATTATTATACTCTACAGCCTTATATACTTAAGACAAAACTCTTGTTTCATATCAATTAGTTAGGAAAACACTACAGTTTTTCTAGCATATTCTTTTTACCTGAATTAGATTTGTTAGAAGCCAGTTCTTTTGTTGAAAAACACATAGCCTTGCTGTCTTCCAATTTCTGATATGCTTCTGTTTCTTTATACTGGATTAAAATAACCTCTAAATTGTTAGGAACCAGTGTATCACCAGGCAATCTTCCCTGAGTAAAGAGCAATGCAGTTATTCACTGACAGAAGAACAAACACCAGCCAGAATTCTGACTCAAATTTGGGCCATAATTCTGTCTCTGTTATCACTTGTATTTGTGGAGAGGGAAGCTGTATTGATTTTTCTGTTTTGTTCCCATACCCAGGTTCAAATTTATATTCAGAGGCATGCAAAGGAGAAAGGAATTGGAGGGTCAAGGAAGGAAATATAAATAAATCTTTAATAAAATAGCAATTAAATATGATTCTTAAACTGTTGGGGTTTTTTTCTTATTAATCTAAGAAACTTACTGCTTTAAAGTGCTTAATAGCATTTTATTCTTTATAGATTAGTTCTAAAGAGTGAATCAAAAATGTTATCTCTAGCTTTACATACATCTAAATCTTACTTTATTCAACATGTAAATTGTCCATGATTTCAAGACCAGAAAGAAGGATGCTAAATCCCATTCTCACTTAAACACTTCACTTAAAAGAACCAACTTAAGTCCATATCCTCAAAACAATTTCTAATGGTCTATCCAAACAGACCTTGGGAGTGAAAAAGTAGAAGCATAATGTAGGCATAGATAACAGCACTCAGGTATCTGTAACAATGACACAGTTTACCAGAACAGCCCTAAGGTAATTTGCACTAGTAGTTACTCATGTATATACATTAGCAAACAACATTTAGAAATCACATTAGAATTCCACTGGAAAAAGTGACCCTTCACTTACTAAAGCATTACATCTAATTTACAAGGAAGCCATAATAAGTTGGTTAGCTGAATCTCTGGCTGAAGTAGATCATAGCTGTGTCTTACTGATTAACCTTTGAATGCACAAAACCCCAAATGGTTTCTAGTGATTTTGTTTCCAACTTTTTGAAATGGAAAGTGCTCTCATTCATGCAGTACAACTCAACCACTTATCTCAATTAATTAAAAAAAAATCTTCATCAAAGGAGATGGAAAATAAAATTAAAATATTTACATATTTTAACTATATTTTCTGTTATTTACTCTTATTTAATTAACTAAAGGAGGAGTTCATGGTAAAAAAATACTGTCAGTGGGAGGAGTTTTATTGGAATGCTTCTTTTCAATTTATACCTTCTGTATGTTATAGATACAAGAGTACATATGCATAGATAACTACTATTTATTTTTACATACCATAAATGTTTAATAACAAAGACAGGAAAAAGTAGTAACATTGAATACAGCTATTATTACAACACTGTAGCTTCCCAAAACAAAATGTGATCAAATTCAGTGTAGCTTGCCTTAGCAGAGTTGTGTTTTCTGACACAAATATACTCCATTGTCAAAATTGCAAACAAGTTTAGCTGTTGCTTACTCTCAATTCAGACAACAGCCTCACACTTTTGGCTGTAGTGGCATTTTCATTTTTATTGCCAAAATGACAAAACTAAATGTCTGTTACCAAGAGAAAACCGGACTTACTAAAAAGCAAATATGCAAGAAAGAGGAATACAGTTGTATGAAGCAACAGGACAAAACAGAAAGCAGAGGAACAGCTTTACATTCACCACTGCAGTATCATAACTTTTCTTCAGAGAATGATAGTGAAAGTAAAAGAAGGTATGAGCTTATTTTCATGTCAAACAATCAAGAGTGATAGCAGATAGCTTCCCTTTGATATAGAGAAGTAAAGGCTCTGCTTTCCTCCAGACTGCTTGACGTTTGATGATGTTCTTCATTTAAAAAGAGACATCCCAAGGTAAAGGGAGGAAACAATATTTTTAAACCATTATTTAGAAGATAATTTCTAAGCTCACAGAATGTAGCACAGTGTATTCTAAATTACACACTGGCATACAATCTTCTCTTCATAAAGTGTAAACAGGTCTCTGTCTGTTCACTGAGGTTACAAAACAATTTTCTACTTCCCACAAATTGACTTTATGTTTACATCAACCTGTGACTTGAGGGAGAGGAAAAGATTTGAAACAACTGTAGACTTTATTGCATGTACAGACCTGACTGCAGTTGTCTGTATTATCAGCAGAGCCGAGCAGCCACCTACTCTGATTTAGGAATGAAGAGATGAGGATACAACAGTGCTTGCAGTAGGAGAATATCAGAGAACCACTTTTTTTTTTCCCCTTAACCAAGCTTTAGCTGCAACTACATTGTTCTTTAAATTCCAAAAACAAAGTAAGGAAAATATAAAGAAGAAATTAAAAGACTTTTCTGTCTACTGGAATGGAATTCTGAGGTAAAAGAACTCATCAATTAATAGCCTGAAAAATCGCTTACTGCTGTACTATCATGAGTGGTTTAGGCAGATGTTGCTTCAGTTTTCTAACTTTTCAGATGTAAATAGAAGCATTTTTATTTTCCTTGCCTTTTATTCCCTTTCTTTGTCTCAGACAATTGCATGGGCCTTCATAGAGTGATATTAAATGACTACCTGTGGAGTTTCAGCATACCACAATCAGAAATCTATTTCAAATGAAGGATGAGTATCTCTAGTGACTGTATTCAAGGCTTCAATGTTTACTAAATCAAATCTGAATTTTTAATAAAGTTTAGAAATAATGTACTCCTTCAATCTGATATATTGAAACACTTTTGTTTTGTTTTCTTATGTTGTTAAGAGTACAAACACATCAAAGATTTGTGACTAGAAAACAACACAGCACTGCTGTTAACTACTTCCCATTCAAGAAACTGCAAGCCTGAAGTGGTTCAATGTTCCATCCATCAGGGACATCACACAATGCCTAAAAATGGGAGAAGGTGATCAGAACCAGTGAGATTTTTGTATTATATAGTGAGCATGCCATCCCACCTGTACTGGGAAGCACTTCTGTCTTTTTTTGGAAGGAATTAAGGTGAAAGCTGGACAACAATCCTCTAAGAAAACACAAATTCACATGCTTCACTTGTTCTGTTTAGTAATTTCTTACTCTTCTTTACAGCAAAGGAGTTTCACACTATTCATATGATCTAAAAGACCTGGGTTTGGATTTCTGGAGTTTGCAAATGTCTCCTTCAATAAACCTAGAATACAGCATATCCTAAAGAAAACAGAATTCTAGGAAGAAAGATTTCTCCTTTTTCTGATGTACACTCTGGTATTTCTCCAGCTGACCAAGGAAAAAGAAAATAAACTGATACTCTACCTCTTCTAGCCTCCCTTTTCTATTTTCAGTTTGGGACACAAAGACACAAAGTCAGTCTTTATTCTGACATGTTTTTTTAAGAAAATCACAGTAACTGTCAAGGAAGCATTCTAAGTACCACAATGAACATTTTGGAACACACTAAGAAAAGAGAGAGAAACGATATTTAAATTTTAGGAGTATCTTGGCTTCCATTTGGGTTAATTATCACAAGCTGCTGTGGCCCAAGTAGTTGGGAGGGTCCAGGGTAAACAACCAAACCAGTCAATGGGATATTTGATATCATACTGATGTCATACCCATTTATAAAGGGAGAGCTGTCCCAGGCTGGATGCATCAGCTTTTGAGTTTGTTTACCCTATGACTGGAGATAGGTATGGAATGTCTTGGGTACTGGTATTGAGTCTCATGGTTTATACCCCTTGCTTTATATATTATTTAGTTAGTACTATCATTACTGCTGTTTTCTTCTCTATTTGTGTTGGTTTATTAAACTATCCTTAAATATAAATTAGAAAAAAACACCACCCCACACTAATTTACACTTTTTTTTTTTTTTTTAATTATTCATATTTAAACTTAAGAAAGTTTTGGTTTTACTCCTGGAGAATCTCTCCCTTGTCTAATGCTAGATGAATCCAGACTGCATCTGTGGCCAGTGGAATCTTCTGTGTGTTCCTTTCTCCCAGATAAATTTTACCTGATAGTCCTGCACCCTTTTATCTGTTGGCTTTATATTCAGTTGTATCTGTCTATACGCATACTTCTTTATATTGATCTGTTTATTTGGGTTGTCAACATCGATTGGGCAAGGTACACAATTCAGCTGCAACACTCCTAAAGCAGCCCTGTAGACCATCAGCCTTCTTTGTGTTTCACTTTTTGTCCACCAGGACCCCCAGGTCCTTTTCTGACAAGCTTCCTTCTAGCTGGTCAGCCCCCATTACATACTTGCGGTTAGGTTTATTTCTCCCCAGGTGCAGAACTTGTAGAACTTTCTTTAATTGAACTTCTTAAGGTTTCTGACAGCCCATTTCTCTTCAGCCTGTCCAGGTGTCCTTGGATGGCAGCACAACCCTGTGGCCTATTGGCTAATCCTGCCATTTTTGTGCCATCTGCAAACTTGCTCATGGTTCACTCTGCCGCATCATCCTAAGCATTATGAAGATGTTAAGCAAGACTGGACACAGTGTTGATCCCCAGGGTACACTGCTCACTGCTAGCTACTATTCGCCAACCTGACTTCATGCCACAGACCACCACAGTCTGGGCCCAGACATTCAGCCAGTTTCCAGTCCACCTCACTGTCTATTCATCCATTCCATACTTCATCGGCTTCACTATGAGGATCTTATGGGCGACAGTGTGAAAAGCCCCGCTGAAGCCTAGCTAGCCTTGCTGACACCCACTGCTCTACACTCATCTACCAAGACACTAATTTCCTCATGTAAGGTTAACTGTTTGGTCAAGCATGACTTCCCATCAGAGCTCATGGATTTATGGAGGACTAGTTTGCATAAGTATTCCTTGACCTGATCCTCTTCCACCATATGTACGCATTCCTTACTCCAGCCTTTCCCCTGTCTTCAAGTCTTGAGATTCTGGAAGGCAGGTCTTGCCACTAAAGACTAAGAATATGGCATTCACAATCTTAGCCTTTTCCATATCTCATGTCACCCGGTCCCTTGCCTCACTTAGCAGCAGGCCCACATTTTCCCTAATCTTCCTTTTGTCACCTACGTACATATAGAAGTGGGGTTTTTTGTTGTCTTTTGATGTCCTTGGACAGATTCAATTCCATCTGGGCTTATTCTACCTGGTCTTTGTTCCTCCTAACAGCATCTCTGCATGCTCAGACAGTGTCTCTATATTCCTCCCAGGTCACCTGTCCCTGCTTCACATTCTGTAGGCTTCCTTTTTGTGTTAGAGTTTGCTCAGGAGACCCTTGTTCATCCATGCAGTGGTCCAGGTATTTTTGCCTGACCTGCTTGCAGGGATGGACGGACAATAAAATATAAAATTGCTAAAGTATTTATCAAATGGTTTTCTCAGCAGTGAAACCCATTGGAGATTAATCTATTCATACAAAGAGTGCATTTAACATTTAAGTAAAACTTGTAGGAAATCAGCCTAGGTAGGAGGTAGACTCTACACAGTTCTTACTGGCAGAGAAAAACCAATGTAGCTGCTAAACAAATTAGGGGAAGAAAATTATCTGTGAAATGGTGTTGTAGTGTTGCCTCTTCCATCTTCCAAAAGCCTTTATTATGGAATTTCTATGAGTCACTTATTTCCAAGAAGCATTAAAAGAGATCTCTCTGAGAACTAGTGATCTTCAGCAGGTGCTGTATCACCCTTCTACTCAAGCAGATAAGAGCTTTCAGAGAGCACATATAGGAGAAATCTTTTGCTCTTTATTAGTAATTAATTTTTGCTTAAGTGTCCAACTTATTGGTTTTCAGACTGCAGGTAGTTAGTTCAGTTCCAAATAAAGTAAGGCTTTACGTATATTCAAGAATTACTTACACTAAAGCAACTGATTTAATGCTGCTGTCTGGATCCCTGGTGTGATAGCAGGCGACTCCCAAATCACTAGTTTAAGAACCACTACTCAGTTGCTAAGGAATTTTTCAAAGCACTGCACTAGCACTTGGGGCACTCCAAAGCATAAATAACATGTTGTGTAGCCAGCTAGTTACTGACACTTCTCAATTCCTGTGATATTTTACATATATTCGCAAAAAGTGCAAGAACTGCACAATGTGAGGAAGTAGTAAAACATCAAGCTTTCAGTACTCATTAAGTACTGTAATTGCAACAATTACAGTTACCTGGATTGTTCTGTTGTGAGCCGATGATGTGGCCCCTTCTGAGGGATACACAATATTGCAGTGAAGTACTAACACCTGAGCTAGACCACTGTCTGTTTCAGGAAGGACAACACATACACACAACACACGTACAGGACAGGCACAATACAGCCAGTGACTATCCTCCAGCAGAGATCATTTTCTCCATTTGAAGATTTCCTTTCTTGGTGACCATGTGAAATCATGTAAACACATCCACACATATTTTGTACTGTGTACTCCCACACTTACATAGATAGCCTCTTGATAGTTTTGAATTAAATTGTTGAGCTTTTAGTTTAAGAAGAAAACTTTGTTTATTCATTTATGTAGGGAACATGGGTTTAGGAATCAATTTTACTAAAAAATGAAAAGATAAAAATTTGTGAAAGAGCATGGCAAAAAGTCATCATCACCACCACCTGCTGTAGTGGACAGACTCTATCCCCCATTTTAAGAAGTGATGGCTTAAAATAGATAATTCAATTTATATTCTTGTTAGTTAAGTAACTTACATGTTCTTTTACTAGTTCCAAATATATCTGCCATTGCTGGCATCCAGAATTATGCTTTTGTATAGAATCCACAAAGTCTTTGCGCAGCCTAGAAGTTGGTCCTATCTTCTCTGAAATAAAAGCATTCAAATTCCACTTACAGTAATTCCAAATAATTCTGCAGCGATGATGACTGTAGAGAGAGAACACATTTGGTTTTCCCTTTCAGTTAGCATTCTGAGTTGTTGTAACAGACTGCTGCTTAGGTTACACCTTTCTCCTACTATGCTCCTGCAATACCACTAGCTGGTAGGAATAGAAATTACGTTAGGTATCAGGCACAACTTTCCTCCTGAAGTATTTCTCATTTTCTATGGAGGACTGCAGAAATTATAGGCTGAGAGGTTGCTATTGTTTTGCTCTTTCATTTTTCATAATGGAGTAAGAATTCAGCAGGGAAAAATGTAACAATATGGAACAATTTCCACCTGCAGGGGAAAGGGGTTGCTTTTCATCTTAAGGATTGAAAAGATAGCCAACAACATATAAAAACCAGTAAAATACTGGAAGTACCCCTTTCCCCCCCAAGAACCTGAAAGAGAACAAAAAGTAAAATTGTGAGTATGATGAAAATGTAACCAAAATACATGAAATCTCGGTAAAATATTTTGCACCTGTTAAAAAAGTAAGATGAAACACTTTGATTCATTTTGGGTTTTTTCTAAGGTTGTAGATCTCCCAGAATACATGACAGTACATCCTCTTTGTGGTTCATTCTGCCCTTCATATACTCAACACCATAAAGACTTGTCACAGTCAGTGGCCGCTGAGTTATCGCAAAGTTCTCATTGGTACTGAAGCAAGAGGAAAGTTCTGTACAAATCTGAACCCAAACTAAATTACAGTGAATTTACCAGATTCTTCTAGTAATTCCTTTCCTTGTTATTTCAGCTCCAAAATTTTCTAGTGTGTTTATCTTAGTAAGGCACTTTTTTAATATACTCATATTAAGTATCTGAATTTACTCATAACATTATTTCATTAGCACTTTCAAAGGGTTTTGAAAATAGAACCTGATAAGAATTCTATACTACAACCAGCCTCATCAGTAAAAATTAGTTTTAGTCAAATAGTCTGGTCCTCGTGCTAGACATTTTTAACATTTAAAGATTAAGTTCTAGCTCAGCCTCTCAGAAATTTCTGAAGAGTGTCACATGTACAGTTGTAGTATTCTGTATGTTGCCTTATAACAGATTAAAAGTTTCCAGAACTGAGTAGCTGACATATTCTCTTACATGTGCCTTATTTCGGCTGAAGTCAGTCTTGGAAGGGAAACCATAATAGACAGATTACTCGACCATTATCACATACTTTTCCCTACCTCTAAATGACACAAATTCCTAGAAGTTTCAATGAGTACTGATCCCCTCCTCTGATCTGTCTCTTGCATGAGGGGAAATGGATTCAAGCTGGAGCACAGGAATTTCCATGTCAAAATGGGGAAGAGCTTCTTTACTGTAAAGGATACAGAGCACTGGAACAGACTTCCCAGAAAAGTTGTGGGTTCTCCTTCTCTGGAGACTTTCAAGACCTGTCTGGATGCATTTCTGAGTGATCTGCCCTAGTTTTGGTCCTGCTGTGGCAGGGGTGTTGGACTCGATGATCTTCAGAGGTCCCTTCCAACCCCTAACATTCTGTGATTCTGTTCTGCTGCACACTTGTTATGTGACATTTGAAGTATAACAATGCAAAACACATCTCATTCGAAAAATCTTCCATGCATACTCAGAAAGTCTTTTAGAAGAAAAAGTAGCTTGTCAGTCTGTTATTTTAGATAGTCATACAGATCTGCTCCAGCAAACCAATTCCACAGGCCTGTATTGTTCAGAAATTACCTGGCATGCCCAATGAAAGCACAGTTGGCTTACCAATACCTGTACATTACCAGCTATCACTGAAAACACAGTATGAGCAAGTCGTTCCATAAACAGAGAAAAATGTCTAAATTATTCTTCCTACAGATTTGTGTTTGTTACTATTTATATGACAATGACATCAGCTCTCGAACATCCCTGTCACACCCCTACTAAACAAAAGATTGCACATGCTGTGCCTGCAGCTATTTGCATGCTGAAAGGATAGTTAGAACAAATAAAAGGCAACTGGCTGATCAGCAGCTACAAACAGCATCTGTACTTCCGGAGTCCTGTCCTGAATGTCCTCACTCTCCAAGGAACACTAATGCTGTTGCCCTGTTCAACTCGTTAACCAGTTTCACACGAATAATATATAAACATAATGACCTTTGAGATTTTCTCCTTACTTTCACCTTCAGTAGAAACTGGTGAACTAATTCAGAAGTCAGGAAGGAGGGACTGGCAGACAGAAGGAAGCAGTCTCGTTAAACCACATTTAAAAAGAAAAAAGGGGCCAAGAACAACCTAGGCATGTACTGAAAATACAAATGAAGAACTTGGTTTATGTCAAAGTAGTAAAAAAGTTGTCAAGTTAAATAGGACAATACACACTGATGGACTATAATAGCTATGCAGATTCTGTTCTTTTGCTCTCCCAGTACAGTGTTGATTGACTGGGCTCAGTACAGCACTGTGCATGAGAACTAGCTACAAAACTGTTCTTCACACTGTGCTCGCCATATGTGCAGGCTTTTTGCTTAAATAAGCTGTATGAGGTGTCAATACAATTTTAGCACACTTGAAAACAGAATGCAAATTCAAAGCCTATGATTGCATTGATTTGACCATATGGTCAGAATCATAGAGTATATAGGGAGTAAGTGTAATAGCCCAAAATTTTTCCAGAGCTCTATCATTAGCTTGAAAAATAAACTTAATCATCTATCACCTGAATTTTAATCAGTCAGAATTATTTTTATTAAATGGCACAGGCATAATACAATGAATCAATACAATGTCCTTAGTAACAGAACAAAACCTAAAAGAGCAAGTACATACATGTCTCTCCAGTAAAATGTAATAAACCACAAAGTTTTAAAATAAAAAATTAGATCTACTTTTCTAATTTGAAACTCATCATGATTATTTCTGTTATTTCTTTAATCACCAAGTCACTTATTTAAAGTTTATTTTTCCCATCATCAACTTTAGGAGAAGTTTATTCCTTCATAAATATTTTCAATAAAATGAGTTCTTTCAAATAATGGAAGATGAAATTTGTGGAACAGAATTCTCATTTTATATTTCAACATACAAGATAAGAAAGACACATTCACTAGAAACTGAAAAGGAAAGATGGAATGGTTTTTTTTCACTGGAATATTTTCCAAATGATTGGGTTTTTTTAACCCATTATCAAGTGCAGCCTTAAGAGACTGCAGCTTTAACTGGTCTGAACTCTTCGAGAAAAAATAAATCATGTTTTTACCGATTTTCTTCTCCAGCATTTTGGAGAAAGATGTATCAAATACAGAAATGGAGTTGGAAATTCAAATTTTCATTTAATATTATCAAAGAACAAAAGTATCTTAATATTATGCAGTAGCATGGTAATTTATCCAGAGATCATTATGATCACAACCTTACTTAGAACACTAAAAGCGAAACTAAACAGTTGACTGAGCTGAAGCTATGACTGAATTAGAAAAGAAATCTAGGAGGAAAATCTCGATCACTGGAAAGCACATTGGAATGAAACATGTAAAAATAAATTTTAAAAAATAAATAAATACAGTTTGCTAAACTGTCTGGATATGCTTGACTTTATCAGTTAATCAAATGTTCTCTTCCAGTTCCAAACACACCAATGTAAATTTTTTAAGTGTCAATATCACAACATCTGTCACACTATAACTATCTGCAGCTGATTATCAGTCAAATGAAACTAATAATTGTCTTTTCCATTGGGAGGTCTATTTCCTATGCTATTATCTTACAAAATTAAAATAACTAAACAATTAACTCATAAAAAATAATATGCATTGAAATTTGAGTCTAAAATTGTATTCTTCAGGTAGCTTATATTCAAATAAATGCACAACTGAGAGAAGTTAGATGGAAGATAGACACTTTTAGCAGCAGACTTAACTCAAGAAGTACCTAGCAAGCAATCTTATTTTCACACGTTACCATTAAGCATGGAGAGGCAAACTTATTAGTATTGTGAAAAAAAAGGTGAATTTCAATGGTGAAATGAAAAATAAGTAAACCAAGGAACGTAAGTATTATGAATGACTGAAGTTCAAAAAAACCCACAACCCACAACCAAACAGAACAAACCACCAAACAATGCCTCTCCTCAAAAACAAACAAACAAACAAACCCCAAACAAACAAAAAAGCACCTACACTAGTATCTTACAACCAGTCCAGAAAATTTATAGTAGCTTATTCCCCCCAGAAACAAACTATGATAAGAATAATGAATGCAATTAAACCATCTTGCTTTCCACCCAAGTACTCCATTTTCTAAGATGTGATACATAGTTACGTATAGTCAAGGGTACTTTGAACTTCAAATCTGTTTTTCAGGTAACAGCATCTAAGGTGTGGAAAGCACTCCCTCAATTACACTACAAATGATACGGAGCTAGCAAAAGAAACAGATGCAACTAAATGGTACAGAACATGATTTTACTTTCTCTTCCAGATGAATCATGCTTACAATCTAACCAGCAGAAACAGATTCTTTATTTTGTATTACACACAACTTAGATCTGTGTATCTGAAGTTTTCAGCAAGGAGTGTGTGTTTATGCTGGGCTGACATTTATGAGCATAAAATACAAACAATAGACTAAAAGAATGAAGCTAGGGTAATAAACCAAATAGCCTGCATTCTACATTCTGAAGTCTCACGAGGGAAACTAATTAATGAATGCAGTTTGCAAGGGACTAGAATTCAAGTAACATCACAGACTTTGAAAAAAGTACACAAGAAATTCTCAGTGATACTCATGATTTATCTGATCATACGTAAGGCTGAGTCAGAGCAGAACTGATGGATTACATAATTTAGATCATTACTTAGTAGAAGAGTAGTCTGCTGAGTAAATCTGGGTTTTTTTCGGGTTTTGTTTTCTTTTTTTATTCTTTTAAAAAAATATTCTTCACTATAAAAAGACTACTTTAAAAAATGTAAAAAAATCTTAATGGAATGCCATTACTTTTTTTTATTATTATTATCTTGTTTTATTTTTTGGTAGCAGCAAACTGTCCTTTCTCCACAGCAACACAAATCTGGAATATTACTCAAATAACAACAAAAATTGTCACTGTGAAGCCACTGCTTCACACAGTTTTGATAATTTCTAAATTTTGTGACCTATCACTGAAGAACATTTTTGAAAATTAATAATTAACACTTAACATTTTTATTCCCAATTTTGAGACAAAGGAAAAAAAAAACCACAAAGCTGAGTGTTGGCAAGTATGCATATTCTTAATTTCCAATTATCAGGTTTCATTGGCAATTCCCATCTCTTCAACTGCTTATCTAGAAACAGAATTTGTTTCTACACACAGCTGAGAATCTTTATTCTAAAGCCTCTTAGACACAAAATTCAGTTGTGTAAAAAATCTTAGTACACTATTCTGTAACAAATACTGGCTATTGAACAATCATAATCATTGGGTTTTGCTTTGACTAATTTCTTTCTCCTTTCAGGGAAAAAAAAAATCATATGTAGCTTACTAAAAGTCTTCAATATCTAAAATGGGTTTATTTATTTATTTTTTAAATATAATCTCAAAGAAGTCTTTGGAACTATTACCTTCATTTTGTTCATACCTATTGCAATTTTCTATTTCAAGCTTTCTTTAGTGTGTCCTCTACTTACTTAAGAGGATTCTTACCCTTCTAGCCAAAATCTCAAGGTTAGAAGTAACAAGTCATGTACTTAACACTGTTACTTGGTCGCAATTTTCAAAATATTTTAAGAAACATATAACTATATTTTTGCATATTATGATTTCTTACATATGTTCAGAGATACTGGGAATCTACATCTGCAAAACAGGTCAATCTGAAGACCAGTATAGTTTTATCTTTTCATCACTGATACCAACAGCTCTTTTGATAAATATCTGTAACTCCATCCAGCAAACTGGAAGCTAGTACAGAATTCTCCAAGAAGCTAGGGCAACTCCAAAGCAAGAAACACCCCTGAACTACCCTCTTTGGTACTCTCTATGGAAGATGAGGGTGGATGTCGCACCAGCTACTGTTGCTGTCATATGGCTTTTCATTAACAGCGTAATTTACTTGGCTGCTAAATGATCTTTGAAATCAATCTGGACTTAATGATTAAAAAAAGAAAAAATAATGGAGAAAATCTCCAACACAGTCCATCTCCTGAACCTAAACTCATTCCCTGACAAGTACATGAAAATGTAAGACAGATTTTTATCCAAAGATACTTGAAGACAACAAGAGTATGAAATAAAATTTTCTTTCTGTAGCCAAAACAAGTGTCACTTACTTTCTCCCATTTTTCAAATGAGCCTCACTTGAGAGTTTACCACAGCTAAACCTCTTTTTCTAAGTATTTAGAGACAGAAATTTTCATCGTGGTAAAGGTAACTTGTGAACCAGAACAGGATTAGAGTTTCTATCCCTTGATTAGGAGAAATTCTAAAGAATTTGTTTAGAAATTACTTCAAGGCTTCATTACTTCTAATTGTAAACTTTTTAGATGTGTCCTATGCAATCTGTTAGATTCATTGGTCCCAATTTATCTTGAAATAGTTATTTGCTTTTACAGCTGCTTCATTTTCTAAAGGCAGTGATACTGAAGTTCTTTTAAATCAACAGTTAAATAGCACAGGCTTCTAGAGTAAGTAGCATTCCTCCACCTACATTTTTATGTGCCTAATTACAAAAAGCAACCAAGTATTAATGAATAGGAGCTTCTATAGTTTGATATTGCTATGTTCATAAAATGGTGTGAAATGGATTTCAAAATATCTTGATTTTTTTTTGTGAAGAAAGTGCCACTGCTGATAAGGAAGGAAAGATCACTATTTTATTCAAAGAACCCCCAAACTTCCAAGTTGATACAAAAGATACCTAACAGAGACAGTACCAAGACTTTGAATAAGTTTGTTGTTCAGTTATGTAAAAGAAACCCCAAGCATTGTCTTACATGACTCTCCTTACCCAGGTATAGCCTTTTACAACTTAAAGCTTTCTACTTCCTCCTATAAGCAGCCAACAGGAGTTTCAGATGTAATTATTCTGACACTACTGAATGTTTAAGTGTGTGTATCAAGTAGTGTAGTGGTCTGACTATGGAAAGTAAAGAATACGTTCAACGTTTTGATTAAATGATTAGTCTAATCTCAAGCTGATATATATTATTTTGATACACTATAAACTGTGTCTTGAGATCTATACTCTGTTGAGATCCATACCATTATATACCAGCAGAGATTTAATTCAGTTATCACATTACTTGTTCTGATACACAGTCTGAAATTGTGCAGAAATGAGATGCGTACAGAAAAGGAGAGGGACAGACTCAGACTATTAAGCAGAAGCCAGCTACCTAAAGAGAGATAATTCTTCACTTCTAATGTGAACTGGTGTGATTTAGACCCAGACAGCAGCTGAAAATCACATGGGTCACTCTCTCCCCTCAGCAACCTCCCTCTGCTGGGGTAAGAAGGTGCATAGGGAGAAAAAAGGCAAAACCCCATAGGTTGAGATAAGGATAATTTAATAGAAAAATGGAAGAGGAGAGTAAACAACAATATTAACAATAATGGTAATAAAACAATATATAAAATGAGTGATATAAACCACAGTGAACCACCTAGATGTGCCAATGGCAGACACCCAGCCTGGCCTGCCCCCTGCCTTTATACAGCAGGCATGACATCAGTATGATATTGAATATCCCATCAGCTGGTGGCCCCGTCCCAGCTTCTGGGGAAAATTAACCCTAGCTGAACCCAGGGCAACTGGCCAAAAAATTTGTAAATATCTAGAAGTGTTTTAAGCCACATTTTATTAATGATTTGGAACAGGAATACAAATGTGTCATTTATACAAAGGAATATATACAAAGGAATAACAGATTATTCTACATGTGTGTATCTTCAGAATACTCTAAATGGTCATCCATTTGCAGTTTCCTTCTACTGCGCTCACTATCAGTTTTCATCTTATCTGTAATTTTTATTAGAGCCTTTACCTTAAAGAAAGAACAGAACATTCCAGCAAAGAAAGAAAAGACAAAAAAGAATCAATGTCTTTATACAAAACACCGGTGAACTTTCACCACTGTTAAAATTAATTAAAATGAGATAAATATAAAATTTCCAAGGATCTACCCCTTTTTCTGATGTTCTCCTTACCTTTCTCCTGCCCTTTGGGCTCCCAAGGCTCAATCTGGAGGGATGATAAAAAGGGCTGTGGACAGAGAGGACTTGGAAATTCTGTATTTGTCTCATTTTAACTGAATATACAGAAATGAACTACAAATGTTAACATTATTGTAACTGGATGAAGAATAATCTGATGTTAGACTAAAAATCAGACTATAGTGGTCAACAAGATAGTCTCTCAAATTGATGGGAATTCAAGCAAGCTAATCTGAAATTTGGATGTAACCAATTTGTAACAATTTTATGCTTATCATTTTCACTTCCCACTTCACTGTCTTCTTTCAGAGATAAAAAAAAAAAATCATTAAACGAAGCAATAACATGAAAATACTAAAATGCTTTATCCATATCTGATAACTTTTCTTTTTGTCGTATGTTACTTTTCTATATCAATGCTATTTTGATAAAGACCATTTTCTTCTGATAAGCTAAGGACACATTTAATTTCTAGTAGCTTGAAATAAGCAAATTAATTTAAATATCTTTAAAATGTTAAACATTATTAACAGTCTTATCACAGATTCACTTTTAAATATTTGTTGCAAAGCCACTCCAACAGCTTAAGGAACTAAATATGAGCTTCTACTGAGAGGCTGGGAAAGCCAGTATTTGGTTTCAAAACTGGCAGGAACTTCTGCCTTATACAGCGGAAGGATACTGCTTATAAACGAAATGGCAAAAGCTTGAAAACTGGATAGGGGCATCCAAACACCATCGAGTTCAAAAATCATCAGGACTTGTGCAGCCAGGAACTGCTGCCTGACAGAATCAAGAAATTCTAAGTGAGGTGATTAGGACACCCCTGGGGATAAGCTGTGGTCAGCTGGAGCTTTCTGACCCCCAAGGGTGAGAAAGGTTAAGTTTTGGTTCTAGGGTTTCCCTCATTGTTGACCATTACTACATACTACAGTTCAAACACTCTGCTTTGAACGAGACTGCTCTTCAGCATTTGGAGGAGCTTTGTGGAAGCTACATTTCTTGTTGAGTTCCAACAGACATAACTAGTAAACTATCTTCCTCAGAGAAAGAAATCAAGAGACAGAATTTCAATCATGTTTAAAATTTAAAACAAAAACAGAATGACAAAAAATAAAACAAACAAACAAAAAAACAACCTGAAAATAGAATGATGTGGCCACAGTTCAAACCCTTCAGGGATCTACATATATACACTACATCTACAGTCAAGTTACATTTTGTCTGCTATTCTTATTATACTTTAAAAAGACTAACATCAGTGTTCACTAGAGTCAAACTTTTTATCTTGAGTCTAGTAAATTTTGTCTAGTTTAGCTTACAACTGCACATAAGTACTAATTCCCTTCTCTTTTGCTTTCAGTAACAATCAGCCTACTTTAAAAAAGACAGTCTCAGTAAATGCCAGCATTTTTCACTGGGAGAGATTCCTGTATCTTCATATTAATAAAACAAACCAACCAACCAAAACCAACAAAACTAAACCAACAACAAAACAACAATTCAGTAATGTTTTAACAGAAAAACACCAAATACACTGCTCAACTGAAATGATGAAATTATGAAAATGCTATGTCCAGGCAAATTTCAGTGTCAAAATAAAAAAGTTCATAAAATTTCACAGCCTGAAGATGTGATTAACTTTTAGAAATAGTTCCCCTTTATTAAAACACGAGATTAAATCAATGCTGCAAAGTGAAGAGTTTTAATGTGAGATCTGGGCTCTTAAATTATGGGATGATATCCCTTTGAGAGCTCTAAGAGAAGTGGTTGAAGCCAAAGGATGTGTCATGCCATTTGTTGATGATTAATGGCAATAATAGTAATTACTACAAGACCTTACTGGGGATATAAATTTTCCAGCCTCACTGCCCATCTCTGTAGAGAGAAATCCAGATGTTAAGTGGATGTTTATCTATATTCCTCTAAAACTGCATTTACAATTACAGGGGAAATACTTAAGCAACAGAAAATAACCATGCCAAGCCAGCACTGTGCTTTAGGTTTGCAAGGCAGTGTTACATGTTATCTTCTTCAAATACAATTTTGAATCATAGAATCATTGTATCATTCTTGGTAGGAAAGACCTTCAAGATCATAAAGGCCAACGAGTAATGCACCACTGCCAGGTCACCACAAAACCATGTCCCTCAGTGCCACATCTACACATCTTTTCCATCCCTCTAGGGATGATGTCTCCACCACTTCCCTGGCCAGCCTGTTCCAGTGTTTGACAACCCTTTCAGGGATGAAATTTTTACTCATATCCAATGTAAACATCTTCTGGTGCAACTCGAGGCCATGTCCTCTTGTCCTGTCATTTTCTACATGGAAGAACAGACCAAATCCCATTTTTCTACAATCTCCTTTCAGGTAGTTGTAGAGAGCAATAAGGTCTTCCCTTAGCCTCCTCTTCTCCAGACTAAACACCCCCAGTTCCCTCAGACACTCGTCATAAGATTTGTGCTCTAGACCCTTCACCAGCTTTGTTGCCCTTCTCTGAAAATGCTCCAGCACCTTAATGTCTTTCTTATAGTGAGGGGACCAAAACTGAACCTGATATTCGAGGTGCCAAGTTGATATTCAAGGTGCCCAGTATTCACCAGTGGCAAGTACAGGGGGACGATCACCTCTGTAGTTCTGCTGGCCACACTATTGCTGATCCAGGCCAGGATGATGTTGTCATTCTTGGCCACCTGGGCACACGGCTGGCTCATGTTCTCATGTCCCTGCTGGCTCATGGTTGTCAGCCAGAATCTCCATACAAACAGGGACATAATGAACTAGCTGCAACCTGCTCTTTGTGGTGGACCAACACTGCAGTCCCTTGAAATCAGAATATGACAGGGAATTGTCTTTGGCTCCTCTTAACTCAGAAAATCAGACTTTTTCTTTGCAGAATTTAAATTATTGGTTTCCAGTGATGGATTAAAAAACCACACACACACACACACACACACACACACACACACACACACAAAAACCCAACCAAAAAAAACCCCCAACAAAACAGCAAACAACCAAACCCAAACAAAAACTTAAAAAAAGAATTAACAATAACATACAATTAACATACTGCTTATGTAGTCTACTCAATGAAACTCCATAAATCCAAACATCTTCAAAATGGGTACCTCATAATCCGAATGCTGCTTTTTTTTTTTTTTTCTTTCCCTTTGAGATTGGTCTCTCCTTAAAATAGTCAATAAATTTTCAGGTAAAGGCATATCAGTGCCTCTGAAAATCTGTGGCACTTTCACATCTGTTGAACTAGGCAGTTTATTTTATTTTATTTTATGCGCATGTAGGCAGGTGATTTAAAATCAGTTTGTGTTGCAATGTTGATTTTTACCCTGTCCATATAGAAATATATGTATCCTGTGAAGTGGCATGTGGTTTCTTTCCTTCATGGAGATATTTCTTTCCTTCCTGAGATAGTCCTTTAAACCACTTTAAATAGTTGGCTTCTAAAATTTAGACTTTTCTACAAGCTTTTTTAGTTGTGTTTGAAATGTACTAAGCTAAATTGAGCATGATTAAATCCAGACAAATTCTCTTTTGTTTCTGCTTTTCAAGTTTATATTATAGAAGGGGAGATTGTATTATTGGTTGTACCAGATGGCAGTTTATCTTGCCATTTTAATGTATTCATATTTTTATTACAATTATAAATTAAGACATTCTCAGTAACTCTTGCAACAGGAACAGCTCGTCTGGTTTGGGCACAGAAATTCACAGTGTCTAGGGGAAACCAACAATAAATTCATTTTTAAAGTTATAATGTTATAAGATTTGCACCAAATCATCCACAGATACATTTAAAATAAATACTTTACTACCTGTACACTTGCTTTCAAATGTTGCTACAAAAATGTTTCTACTAACAAATGGAACTTTCATGAAAAAAAGAAATGCAAACCTTATTGCTTTAGAGATGTTATTTTCAGTATAATTAATGAAAAAAACTTTACACTAATTTTTAACTGCAGCATGCCATAACAATTTTAGTTTTAACTCCTTGTTCAGAACTCTCAGGAATATATGTGAATGTACTAATGGAGGTATTTGGAAGGGAAAGCTTGTAGCTTTGTGAGTTCATCTTTAGATTATCCTATCCTATTTGAAATGTCATCAGTAATAGGACACTTTTAAGGCTAACAGTATTCTCATTATTCTTCATTTATGGTTCCATTGAAGGAGTCATCTTCATTTTTTTTCTGTAATAGAAACAATAGTGGTTATCACATTTTCTCTGCTCCAGTGAATAGTTCTTCTCTGATATGAGTTAGTTCACATGAAAGTTCTTTTATTTATAGTGGCTTGACTTTAGGATAATTTAGTATTAGAATTATTATTTTTTATTGAAGAATGTTCAATCAACAACTCTTTCATGAAGGAGTAAAAAGTAAAATATTCAGCGCACATGAAAGGAAGAAAAATCAAACTTGGTGAAAATAACATTGCAGCCATTCAATGGCACATGTATGATGTTTTAATAAAATGGAAGGTGAAGGACATCTCAGTTGTGCTGCGGAGTTTAGAAGCAGCTCCTTTTTCCTACACATTGACTCATGTTCAACATGAATTTCAATCCCATACATATTGCCAGTACACATTACAAAAAAATCACAACTCACACTTCAGTGAAATGAAACATTCTTCTAAGATGGTTTTCATCCTAAATTGACAGGAAAACAAAGAACCTGATGAGATGTGGACAAAATATTTTAAATTTGCTATTTGTCAACTATTCTATGACAGGAATTATCTGCTGTATTTGATGGAATCTTTTCAATACATTTCAAAAGTTTCTTGAAGTTGACTGAATTAAAAAAAGATCTTGACTGTGAAAACACTTAAAATGTACTGTAGTAAAATTAGTCTTTTATCTTTATTTGAACTACTTACTTATCTAAGTGTCTTTCTTTGTAAAAATACAATAATCTGTCCTCAAAGCAATAATATCAGGAATTATTCCAATTTCTTTCTGCTTCTGTTACAATCTCTAACTAGAATCATAATCTAACTAGAATAAAAATTGTGAAGACAAATTCCAGGAACACAAACAACAGCCTTGATCTGTGAAACACTGAGAAAAGTGTAGATTAATGCAGACATGAGCCACAGATCCTAAACATTGTCTTGATAAATTCCTCCCTTAACTGACTAATTTGTATGCTTTCTTTGTGTGATTTTAGGTACTCTACAAGAAGCTCTTAAAACTTTTTTTTCTTCGTCTATCATGATTTAATATTCAAGACAGATGTTTGTGAGAAAACCCACAAATTATAACAGAAAGGCTAGGTACTAAGCCTGAGGTAATTTTATATACTTCACTTGAAATTCACTCAGCATATTGTTACACACACACAGAGACATTGATCCTTTATGAAAATGTTCCCTTGTGCAGAGCCCACATACCACACTGGACAGGCTGAACTGCACTCCTGCTGGTAACACTGAAAGCAGACATTTCAATAAATAGGGTATGTGCCCTCCTGCCCAGTAAACTCACCATAAAATAAAACTAACCAAATCAGCAGCTGAGAGAAGTTAGCCTAAAATGCATGTGCCAGACCCTTAAGGATGTGTCCATGTATGCTGGGTTTATTTGCTCCCTGTGACAGCAAGCGTACAGCATACAAGAGGACAGCACAACTATTGATAGCTGAGGCAATACAGTTGTACATGTTCTCAGTTATGAGATAATGAACAATCCTTGTGCTTTTGCCCTTCAGTATAAAACCTTGAATGAATATAAATGGATTGACTTTCATCTGGATTACTTTCTTCTCTTTTTCCAAAGCTCATTTTGAGCTGCAAGACCTCCTTTCCAGCAGATGTATTCAAGTGTACTGCATGGGAGTTCTGCAAAACTCGACAGATCTTCCTCCCTTGTTTTGTACTTATTAAATGTTCATGCCTTAGATACATATATCTAAAAGCAAAAGAGTATATACAAATTTTGTAAGTTACTAATACAACACATATTTATGTCAAGAACCAGAAAGTGAATTTTATGAGGATCTAAGGTCCTAACTACTATGCCTGTTATAAATTTATCCTCTCACTGTTTTAAAGAGTTTTCAACTTCAGAAAATTATTTATTATTAAGTATTATATCATCCTAATTAATTGTGCCATTATAACACATAGGTTAAATCATATTTATCAAATCCTGGAATTTATAAAATGGCTTTGACATTCTCACAAAACCAGATCAGTCTCATACTAGGTTTATCCCAATTTTATGAAGCAGCAACTGAGATCTGGGAAACAGTGAAGTTACTCCAGCAGACAGATTAATTTTGAGACTGCTAATACAGGTCTCATTGACACAAGATATTTTGGAGGCCAAAATTATAAATGGGTTCAGATTCACAAGAAGAACCCTGTCATTGACTACTAATAACCTCTTTCATAGAAATTCAACAATGTATGGAGTAAAGAAGTTGTGATGACATGTCAGGAAGATCCCTTTGGCCATCCTCTTTGCTTATATTCTTCCATAATCATTAGCTACTTGTCACTCCTAGAGATACAGTAGTTGCCTATACATGTTAGGTTGACAATGGCTTTAATGTCTTACGTTTTCATCCTTCTCCCGTGTTTATCTCAAGTTGCTTTCTTACAGATGTTATTCAGCAAAAACTCTGTTCTATGCACTCAGTCCATAGTGATAAAACCTAACATTGCAGGCATACTTTTTAATTTGATTTTCAAAGGGTATTTGCATGCCAAAGGAAGAGACACAGCCCCACATTAACTGCAAAAATAGGAGTTGAGCATAGGGACACTTAAGTGTATACAAACCAGTTCAGGTCTTCACCAGATTAATAATTTTGCATGTCTCCAGTGCTTCAGAGATCTCTGAAGCAAGCCCATCACACAAGATAGATATGCTAAAACTATGTTTTAACTTTGCAGAGAGGGACACTTCCTGAGGAATCAGGCTATGATTCAGTCAAGGGATATGTGTTTTTTAATTCCTGAAAAACACTTCTTGATGCTTTTCAACAGTAGTGAAAAATTAGTCATAATCCAGATCTATAAAAACAGGATTACTAATCCTTAAAAATTGACAATATCAGATGTTGTGTGTTTGGTAAGTGTCCTTATTATTAAAGTAACCATAGCTTCCAGAAGAAATCCACAGATTTTGCAGTCAACACAGAACGGTTAATATTATTACTGAAATACTCAATCAATATACTTCACAACAGATGTTCAATGATGCTGCTAAAACATCCCATTATAGACAGAAAGTACCAATGTTATTTGCAGTTGCCAGACTCTGCTGTCAGAGTTATCAGCAGTTAAAATCACATTAGATTTGACAATCAGGATTTCAACTGCAAACTGATCTTTTGTAATTAATATAATTAACAGACTGAAACACAAAGAACCATGTACTAGCACCATGAGCATCTTGTTTGCTTAGATGAATCATTTTTACATTGCTGCTTAATTGATGCGACTTTTGTTTCAGAAACACTACAATTACCATGTCATGTTACTGATAGAGTAGATAGAGGGAAAAATTGGCTAAATTACTGTCATCTTCTTTTAAGGACAAAAGTTTAATTAACAAGTAAAAAAACCTCACTGCTCAATAATGTGAAAAAAAATATACACCAGTGTTGAGCATCTGTATCAAAGGGTTTTGTTTTTTTCAATATAGAAATACCAAAGCTTGATTACTGCTGCCAAACATGAAACATACACAGAATATTGCCACCAGCCTACTTGTAGAGAGAAAAACCTCGCTGAATTGACAAGGCTAAACATCCTGTCTGAGAAAGAACATTTTCTAAGAGAAAGGTTATTTCAGCTGCACTTATGACTCAGGAAACCAGAAGAAGCAATCTAATTTACTTGTATAGGCCTGATTATAAGGAAAGCCTAAAAGTTGTTGCCATCACCAAATCCCTTGCAGCAGTGTGCTAACTTACAAATTTAATGGAATATCTACCAAAACAATTCCATTTCACCACAACACTTTCTTCTTGTTTCCTCGAGAAAGGAACAATATGAAGTGCTACCTAAATCAAGCTAAGTGTAACTAGGATTTGCCTCCACAAGGATCTTTAGGAAGTGACTTTCAAAATAATGTGCCTGGGGTCACAGAAACATTTACTCCACAAATTATCACAGGGAATGAGCCAGTCAGTGCACCGAAGCAGTAAACCTCTGTGGTACAAACTGAAGGAGCTACCTCTGGAGACTCAGGGGGTTTTATCATCAGAGAGGGCCAGGAAACAACACGATCAAATGAAATTAATTTGGTCTAAGACCTTTTTTTTTTTCGGCAAAGGTCATACACAAGAGTTGGCAGTCTATCAGGAATGCAAACTCCACCAAAGTGACATTTTACTATGAGCCTATTGACACATCTGTATGTGTAGTCCTAATCAACTCTACCAATACATATTTCTAACTTGTGACCCATTCCAGAAGTTGTGCTTAGAGTCCTTTGATAACTATCAAGGTTAGGACTTCAATAAGTGACTGGGTTGGGGAGGGAGGGAAACAACCAACTAAAAATCTCTTCTGTTTTTCCTTCTATTTTACTTATCATAAAAGGAAATCTGTAAAACAAACTGGAAAGTTATTCTCCTGAAAGAACAGTCTTCAGTGCTGCCACTTCAGTGTTTCCTAAAAAGTATAAACCCCTTTAAAAAAATGGATAAAAGGCAACATTTATGGAAAGAAAAAAAAGGAAGAAAGAAAGAAAGGAAGAAAGAAAGGAAGAAAGAAAGAAAGAAAGAAAGAAAGAAAGAAAGAAAGAAAGAAAGAA